>PVJO010014969.1:0-46594 GCA_004026905.1 Hystrix cristata
TTGGCACCCCCTGGCAAGGGGTTTCCCGGACACACTTCACAGGGCCCGAGGGCGGGCTCTGAGGCCTTCTCAGGCCAGACTGCCTTGGAGCCAAGTCCCGGGTCTGCCCTGTTGGTGTTGTGGCAGTGGTAGGAGTCTGTGCAGTTCCCAGCCCTGGGCCAGCTGTGCTGCGTGGCCCCTGCTGTCATGATGCTAAAGAGATGTGGCATGGTGTTGAGAAGGGACGGGTGTGGCGGCTGAGCTGGCTGGAGGTGGGTGTGCTCATGGAGTTCTGTCCTGCCGCCCCCAGTATGCGTCCAGCTCCTCAGGCGGGGAGAGCTCCTGTGAGGAGGGCCGAGCCCGCCGTACCCCCCACCTGCGGCCCTTCCACTCGAGAACAATGGCCCTGGACCCCGACCGCCCAGTGCCTGGCCCGCCCGGTGACCCTGACTACTCATCCAGCAGTGAACAGTCCTGCGACACAGTCATCTATGTAGGGCCGGGTGGGACAGCACTGTCAGACCGAGAGCTCACGGACAACGAGGGCCCTCCAGACTTCGTGCCCATCATTCCCTCCCTGAGCCACCGCCAGCCCTCTGCTGGCCCTCGGGATGCTGACCACTTCCGTTGTAGCACATTTGCGGAGCTGCAGGAGCGGCTGGAGTGCATTGATGGCAGCGAGGGCCCGTCGGGGTCCTTGGGCAGCAGTGGCAGAGACCAGGCCAGCCCGGCCCGAGGAGGGAGGAAGCCCTTGCCGCCTGAGGCTGCATTCTCCAGGAAGGTCGTGGGCCCCCCAGTGGCAGCCAGCACACCTCGAGGCAGCCCTGGCCCAGACATGCACCAGGGTGTCCCCGAATCTGCCAGGGCTGGGACCCAGGGTAACCAGCAAGAGGATGGCATCTCTCAGTGTGAGCCATCCACCCTGGACAAGGCTGCTAGGGGTGGAGGCTGCAGGCTCCTGCCCAGCCCGGCCCCTCTGCCACCCAGGCAGCCGGAAGCCCTGGGCCCCGCTGTGGAACTTGGGGGAGGGGGCACTGATGGAGCGGTGCGGACACCCCCTGTGGGCATGAGTGGGCAGGGGCGTTTTCCACCGGCCCCAGACTCCACCTGCTCCTGCCCGTCCACACTGGGCCGCTGTCTGGAGCGAGGCCTGCTGACTACCACGGTGACCCTGCAGCAGCCTGTGGAGCTGAATGGCGAGGACGAGCTGGTGTTCACAGTGGTGGAGGAGCTGCCCCTGGGAGGGCTGGCAGGCACTGCCCGGCCCTCCAGCCTGGCCAGCTTCGGCAGCAACTGCTCCCTGCAGGCCCTGGCTTCGGGCTCACGGCCGGTCAGCATTATCAGCAGCATCAACGATGAGTTTGACGCCTATACGTCACCAGCCCCCGATGGCCCTGGAGGGCTGCCGGACGGAGCATCCTGGCCAGGAGGCAGTCCTGGCTCCTCTGTTGGTTCCTGGCTCAACAAGGTTGGTGTCTGTACAGCTACCAGCTGCAGCCCCACACCACAATCTCCCTTCAGCCCCGATGCACCCGCGGGGCCTGGGCCTCCAGAGCCCTCTGTCCTGGGCAGCTCCGTGGACGGTGGTGTCAGGTCTGCGGAGCAGGGTGGGCCTGATGGTTCTGGCCCAGCCCAGAGTCCTCATCCTGGGGAAGCAACTGCAGCAGGTGTGGCCCGAGCTGGCCGGGAGGCCTGGGCTGAGTCCTCATGGGGCACTGCTGCAGCCCAGACCATCCACTCCAGCCTTCCCCGAAAGCCCAGGACCACCTCCGTGGCCAGTCGTGTGGCCTGTGCTCATCCTGGCCAGAGCCCGCCCAGTCCCAGAGGCCTGTTTGAGGACCCATGGCTGCTCCGTGCAGATGACTGTGCTGCCCCCAGCCCAACTCCAGGCTCCCCCTGTCTCCCTGAGGCACAGGCAGGGCCAGCTTGTGCCCAGAGGGTGGTGGATGTCTGTGCAGCGGTGGCCAGGGCAGGCCACAGGCCGGAGGCCGTGGCTTGGATCCCGCCACTGCGACGGGGTGCCACCACACTGGGAGTGACCACACCTGCCACATCCTGTGGGGATGCCGTGGCTGAGGCAGCTGCTAGCTGCACCAGCCTGAAGGGCTCCCCTGGCAGCAAGAAGAGCATGGCCCCCAAGGGGGGCTTCTTCCCGAGGCCTGGTGGGGTGGCACCCCCAGCCCCTCCTGTGCGCAAGTCCAGCCTGGAGCAAAGCAGCCTGGCTCTGGCTCCCAACCCAGCCTCGGGCCTGACCCGGACGGGTGCTGCTGCCACTTTTCGTGGGGAGGAGGAGGCCCGGCCCAGTGCCCGGGCTGACCACGCCATTCCTAAGGCCACGTCCAGCCTCAAGGCCCGGGCAGGCAGGATGGAGATGGCCCACCGTCCCACTGGCCATATGTCCCTGGAGCGGTATGAGGGCCTGGCACACAGCAGCAGCAAGGTCCGGGAAGCCCCTGGACGGCCACCCCGGGCTGTGCCCAGACTGGGTGTGCCGTCTGCTAGCCCCACACCCGGTCCAGTCCCTGCCTGCCGGGGCAGCCCAGCTAAGGCCACAGGAACCTCCAAACCCCCAGCAGGTGGGGCTAAGGGCCGCAGCCTCATAGCTGGTGGCTCTCGGGGTCTGGGTGGGTCAGTGAGATCACTGGTCCCTGTGGCTGGCAGGCCCCCTGGTGGCCCTGGGACAGGTCCCCGAGTGGCCCCACGGGCCCCACCTGGTGTTGGGGCCAAGGCCGGCCGAGGCACCATCATGGGCACCAAGCAGGCACTCCGGGCTGCCCACAGCCGTGTTCATGAGCTAGCGGCCAGCGGGGCCCCTGGCAGAGGTGGCCCCTCATGGGGCTCTGTGGACTCGGACAGTGGCAACGACAGCGGCGTGAACGTGGCAGAGGAGCGGCCGCCTGCGGGCCCCACCCTGCCATCCCCCTACAGCAAGGTGACGGCACCCAGGCGGCCCCAGCGCTACAGCAGTGGGCATGGCAGTGACAACAGCAGTGTGCTGAGTGGGGAGCTCCCGCCCGCCATGGGCCGCACAGCACTCTTCTACCACAGCGGCGGCAGCAGCGGCTACGAGAGCATGATGCGGGACAGCGAGGCCACCGGCAGTGCGTCCTCTGCCCCCGACTCCATGAGCGAGAGTGGGGCTGCCTCTCCTGGCGCCCGATCCCGAAGCCTCAAGTCCCCCAAGAAGAGGGCCACAGGTGAGTGGTGCAGCCCTGCAGTGGGCCCAGCCCTCTGCAGTTTGTGGATGCCTGGCGGACACTCTGCTGCCCAGGGCCCGTGTTGGGCCTCTCCCAAAGCCCCCGTGTGCTGGAGCCAGTACCCCGCCCCCCGTGGCTCGACATACCTGTGTGGTCTCTGGCACTGTGTTTACAGACGCCAGATGTTCATGGCCTTTGACAGTTTATAAGTGTGCTGGGGCCTTCCATAGTTTATAGACTCACGACAGAGGGGCACACTCCTCACAGGTTCCAGGTGTACATAACCCTTGACAGTTTACAGACGTGCCTGGGTTGTTAGCATGCAGATATGCACAGCTCTCTACCTTGTAAACTCACACCCAGCACTGCCCTTCTCTGATCCCCTCGCTATTCCAGGGGCTGCTCCTCACCCTGGTCAGGGCTGCCTTATATGCGTGCCTGACTGGAGTCCTGGGGAGCCAGGCGAGGGCTTGGTGTGAGCTGGGTCCCCTCACCCCATGAGTGTCCCTGAAAGTCCATGCCAGGACTGCTTTGGGGGCACAGCAGTCTGGCCCCTCTCTGTCTCGGCGCAGTAGGGATCGAGAGGCTATGAATGAGCTGTGTGGCACTCAGGGTGCTGCAGGGCTGTGTCCACAGGGGCAGCCAGGGTGGCTGTCCAAGTGAAGGTGGCCAGGTCTGGGGCCTGGTGGAGGCACCCAGGATGCCTGGCCTCTGGTCACCAGCACCTGGTCCTCTATTCCAGGTCTCCAGCGACGGCGGCTGATCCCGGCCCCACTGCCCGATGCTGCTGCCCTGGCCCGGAAGCCTGCCCTGCCTGGGCAGTGGGTGGACCTGCCCCCGCCGCTGGCTGGCTCTCTGAAGGAACCCTTCGAGATCAAGGTGTATGAGATCGATGATGTGGCACGTCTACAGCGTCACCGCCTGCCCCCACAGGAGGATACAGCTCAGGTTGGGGCTGAGGGTTGGAGGCCAGGAGCCTGGGGTGGCAGAGTGGGCCCTTGGAGGCATGGCCAGGCACCCCTAAATGCCCTTCTCCTCTTGTCCACAGCCCTTCCAGGAGCTGGAGAAGGTAGGGATCATTCCTGCCAGGCCCTGAGCCTCCAGTGGGCCCTGATGTCCCCCTTGGGCAGATGCGGCAGAGGGAGGTCTGGAGGCTACTTGTGTGGGTGGGATCCCCCAGGTCTATGCCTGCCTGTGTTGGACACCCTCCTGTGCCTGCGCAGGGTGGCAGGTGGAGGGAGGCCCAGGGTGCTGGGTGTCCCCAGGGAGAGAGCCCCAGTCTCCATGCCTGAGCCTTGCCTGTCCCCACCGGCAGGGCCTGGTGTGCATCAGCTCCAAGCTACGGTTGGCCGAGCGCAGGCAGCAGCGGCTGCGGGAGGTCCAGGCCAAGCGCGACCACCTCTGTGAGGAGCTGGCCGAGACCCAGGGCCGGCTGATGGTGGAGCCTGGTCGCTGGCTGGAGCAGTGTGAGTGTCCCATGCCCTCTCCCCCCAAACCCCAGACCCTGCTCCCTTTCCTGGCTTCCTGATCTGCTCTGTCCCCAGCCCCAACACCAGTTCCTGTCTCTGCTTTCTGGCTGCTATCATGCCAGAGGTGGTGGGCAGGGAGGTCCCCCCCAAGGTGTGCCTTTCCCGGGACTTCGGGGAACCTAACTGCTGCCTGGCCCCTGTCCTGACCCTGTCCCATCCTTCCCCAGTTGAGGTGGACCCGGAGCTGGAGCCCGAGTCGGCCGAGTACCTGGTGGCTCTGGAGCGTGCCACGGCCGCCCTGGAGCAGTGTGTGAACCTGTGCAAGGCCCACGTCATGATGGTCACCTGCTTTGACATCAGTGTCACTGCTACCACCACTGTGCCAGGGCCACAGGAGGTGGATGTGTGAGACTGGGCAATGGACAGGAGAGGGGCGTGCAGGAGTCGCCAGATAAGGACGTGAGATGGAGCGAGGATGTGGTAGGGGTTGAGGGGCGAGGATGCAGGAGGGGATCTGTGTAGGACCAGGGGTCTTGGAGAGGGGATGCAGTGTGGGAAGGTGGGGCCGGCCGGCCAAGGATGGAGCGAGTGAGGGCAGGGAGACCGGAAGACAGTCGCCACCCGGACAGCCATGCAAGTGCCTTTAACCTTGAGTTGGACTCTTCTCCTTTTTGTGTTTGGTGCTAGAATTTGACACCAGCAGACGTGTGCTGAGGCCCACAGCCTGGGCAGCTGTATCCAGCTGGTTGTGTCTGATCTCGCCTTCCTTACAGCTGAGTCGTCTGTGTGGCAGGATGGACCTGGGGTCACTGGCTCTTTGTCAGGATTGGGTTTCTTTTCCTTTGCAGTGGTTTCCTCTTGTCAGAGCAGGCATTAGTGGTCTCCAGACCCTGCAGTCTGCAGCAGCAAGGTCATTGGAGTGGGATGCTGTCCTTCCCTGAGGACCCTGCTCTGTCCTGGGGATGCCGAGGGCCCTGGGTGAGGGCCAGGCCACGTGCACGCGATGCCTTCTTCCACGGCAGGAATTCTTACCAAAATCACAAGCAAAAAAATCCACAATGAAATCAACCACCCATGCCAGAGACAGGGGGTTAGAGTTTTCTAAAGGTTCTGTTAGGTTCCTATTTTTGTATCATTTTGCCTATAAACATGGAGTTTGCAGTGGGAATTTGAAGACAGATGATCTATGTTTTTATGGTTTTCTACAGAAGGTGTTCCGGGCTGGGCTCTTTCTGGGGCGCCCTGCGCAGAGCGGGTGTCCTTGAAAAGTGCTTGTCCTTGAATGTGGACAAGGACAGCCCCACAGCCTGTGTGATGTCCCTGAACGACAGGCCCGTGTTTTCTGACCATCACGTGTTTTATAGGGTGTCTGAACCTTTGTACAAATGTGTAGATAACATCTTGCTACAGTTTTTATTTGTGAATAAAAGAAGCGTTGATTGTTCACGTGGTTCCCAAGTTCACAGGGTGCCCCTGAACCCTGTGCCCAGGATGTGCTGCCCTCCCTCCGAGGGTCCCTGGGGTGAGCTGTGGGGGGCAGCAAGGCTGGGGCTGTGTCCGGGGGATACAAAGGCAAGGGGGCTGTGCGGGGGACTCATCCTCTGCCACAGCCCTGCAGGGACCACTGTGCCAGTGAGGGGGCCACCAGAGCCAGTGAGAGGCAGCTGGGATTCAAACCCAATTTTCTCTCCCATCCCTATCCCCCCTCTTTGGGATGCTGTTAGGATTTTGGGGTTCCAGGCTGGTCCAGGGAGCCGGGCTTGGAGCTGGGGTTGTAGCTGTAGGGGAGATGGAGGTGGGTGGTGGTTTCGAGAGGGCTGTGGCTTCTTCCCTTTGTTCCCTGCCTGCCTTGCTGGGAGACAGCCTTCTCCTGTGGGCACATCAAGGCCCAGGGCCCTAGAGCTGGCACGAGTCCCCACCCGTGGGGCTGGCTCTCCGGGGCACTTGGCCCTGGCTCAGTCTTGGCCTTGGTTCTTGGTCCAGGACCCAGAGTCCTGGGGGACCCTCCCTGGACTCACAGGGCTTGGCTCTCCGAGGCTTGGGTGCCCTCCTTGCCCACTTCAGACGCTCACTGTGTCCCAGCTGAATCAGTCCTCCTTCCTCAGGCCTGTTTCTTTGTCCCTACCCCAGGCCTCCGAGGCTGCACCTGCCCCTCCCTGCTCAGGTAGCTCTTCCTTGGGCCTGGGCAGGGCACCCCCCGCACTGTACCCTGTCTCACTGGCCCCAGCGCATGTACCACACACACCCTGGCCCCTCCCGGGAACTAAATTGGCAGCCCCTGTGTTTGGGACCCCTCCGGGTCTGGCTCAGCTGGGTGCTCTTCCACACTTTGTGTGGTCTCTGTCTGTCTCCCAGCTTCACTGGGGCCACAGGGGTGGGCAGACTCTGAGTCATTGATTGTCACACCCAAGCGGTACAGGGTGGGCCCCAGTGGACCTGGAGGCACTTGCTGAACAATGAGTGCATGGATGGCTAAGTGACTGCATCTCCTTACAGATCCTGTCCTTGATGTCCCAGATGGGAAAGGACACGAGACCTGTGGGTCAGGACACAGGACGGTTCAGGCCATGGGCATGGCCTCCAGCCTTGGGTGGGGTCACAGGCCGGCTGGGGAGGTGGAGTCCAAGTCCCCCACCCCAAGTCTCCTGAGATTTGGCTCCGGCACATCCCAGACTTCTGGTAAGGGAGAGATTATTCTTAGCCAGCCAAGAGCCACCCAAGCTGCTCTGTCTGACTGTGGAAGACTCCGCTGAGAGGGGCAAGGAGTGGTGGAGCTTGGGGCAGATGGAAGATTCTCAGGAGAGAGTCTGAGAAGCCTGCCAAGTGTGTAGCCCCGCACACACCGCTGGGCAGACCCCGGCCTGCTGTGGGTGCTGCTCTTGGGACCTGAAGTGCCGTCCTAGGTGGGGCCCGTGAAAGGCCCACAGAGGCCCCTGGTCCTGCCTCCTGGTCCCAGGCCAGATTCTGGGTCCATATACCCAGCACGCGCTGCACTGGGTCACCTGCACTGTGGGGAGGACGGGAGGGCACTTCCCTTCTTTCTGCAGGAAACACTTTAGGTGTGCCGGGTCACTGTCCCTCTGCCTTTGACCTGCACTGCCATCCTGGTGGGGCCTCTGTGGTCCAAACTGGGAATCCCGGGCCTTGGGGTCTGGCTGAGTGGATCCTGATTCCCACAGCGTAGGCACCCTGGGAAGGGCGGTGTCTGCCTTTCTGGACAAGGAATCCTCTGTCCCAGGACTGGCCTGGGAGCCTTGATGGCCTTTCATCTAGGACATCAAAGCCCTCATTACAGGCTGGGAACCACTGTGAGTCCATTTTATGGATGGGAAAACTGCAGCTGCCTAGGACCCAGCTCTTTGACTGAAGCCAGAGTTGGGGTGGCCCCTGTAACGCAGCCGCAGGGGATCTGTGCGCATTCTGCTTATCAAACATTTGGGGAAACGGAGGCCCAGAGAGAGCAGGGAGTGCGCAATCTCCCATTCCCATGTTCTTCCCAGAGGCACGTGGGGGCCTGCAGGTGGGAGGGTTCCCTGGGGGCGTCAGGACTAGGAAGGCTTGGGGTAGGCGTGAGGGTCTTGGGGGGAGGGGCCTGGCAGTGACCCTGTGCCAGGGTGGCTGGGCGCCTGTCTAGGCCATTGGCAAGAGTGTGAGACAGGTATTGGAAGCCACCTGGCACTGGGCCGCTGGCTCCTCTGGGGCAAGGTGCCCTCCTGACTCACCGTGTCAGCACGTCTGGGCTTGCTCTGCCGCCCTGCCCCTCCCAGTGGACCCATGAGGGGAGAAGGAGCAGGGGCTCCCGAGGCCCAGTGGGGGGCAGGTGGGGCAGGGGCTGAGGGATCCACTGTGGGGCCCTGGGAGCTGCCTGGCACCCCTGCGGAGAGAGTGTCGCTGTGGATGCTGGTTTGGCTCCCTGTACCCTGCTGGCCTGCTGCCCCCAGGACACTGTCCCAGAGGACTGGCCTTAGCAGTGGGCTGGAGCCAGGGCCAGAGACTGTGGGGCACAGGGGTCCCATGGGGGTTTCAGGGGTCCCACAGGATTTCAGGGGTCCCACGGGGGTTTCAGGGGTCTCACAGGGGTTTCAGGGGTCCCACAGGATTTCAGGGGTCCCACGGGGATTTCAGGGTTTCCATGGGGGTTTCAGGGGTCCCATGGGGGTTTCAGGGGTCCCAAGGGGATTTTGGGTGCTGGGGGAATAGTGAGGCCCTTCGGGAGTGAGTGGTTGGCTCTCGAGGTCACCATTGCAGCAGGGTGGTGGCTTACAGTGGTGGCTGTGGGGGACAACAAGGGCTAGTATGCTGACCACGGTAGCTGTAATGGTGGTGGTGACGGTGAGGGTGGGCATGGCGCACCAGAAGTCCTGGGCCTGGTGACATGACAGCATGCTGTGTTCTGCAGTCTGGGTCCCAGCAGAGTTCTCTCTCTGCTTGTCTGGTTCTTTCTCTGCCTGCAGCTGAGCGGGATGGCCCGGGGCACCCAGGGAGTGTCCCACACAGAGATGCCTTCCTGGAGCCTGGGTGGGGAGCCTCAGTGTCCTCTCTGCCAGTGTCACAGAGTTTGTGTAGCTGCTGGGCCCGTCTCACTGGGGCCTCCTTGTCACCAGCCCGGCTGCCTCCGGTGCATGGAGCTCTGGGCTCCCTGGAGTGGTCCTGGCCTACCCACTCCATGTCTCTGGAACTTCCTGCCCCCTCCCAACCCTCCCTGGAGGCCAGCAGGGAGGGTGCAAGGTGGAGTGCAGACCCCACTGGCTGCTCCTCTCCTGGGATCCAAGTGTGGGGCCGGGCTGGGATCTGCTCCAGTGAACGGGAAGCTTGAGGGACACTTCACCCTCCCGACCTTCTGTCCGGCACGGCAAGGGATTCGGCTATTTCCACACAGGAAGTCAGGAGGCTGGGAGGACGGGAGGAGTCCCCAGCAGCCAAGGAGCGGCTTCCTGTGGGCGAGGCCGCTGTGGGGCAGGCTCAAGAGGCAGCGGGGGCCAGGAGAGACCCACTCAGAACCCTGGGTCCTTCCTGCCATGGCACAGCCCTGCTGGAAGGTCACCCATTCCTGACCTGGCTGCAGCTGAGAAGCTAAACAGCCTTCCCATCCCCTCATGCCCTTCCAAGTGTGGCTGTGCACCCCAGCTATGTCACGGCTTGGTCTTTTGCTGTACTGTTTATTTCAGAGTCATCTTTTAAAAACTGACTTTACAGGGGAGTGGATCGGTGGTGAGCACTTGCTCAGTGTGTATGTAGTCTTGGGTTCCCTCCCTGGTGCTGCAAAAACAAAACCAAAACAACCAGAGGGGAGCCTTTATGCCTACTGCCTCAGTTTCCCCTCAAATCTGTCCGGCCCAGGATCCCGCCCACAATGCCACAGGAGGAATGGGGGCCAGTTCACCTCCAGCAGGGTGGGGCTTTGGCCTACATGCCTTGGAATTCATCTCCCCCAGGAGATTTGTCTCCTCTCGCTTGCTGACATGTTCAGTCCTTGCTCCAGCCAGTGCAGGCGGCTGCAGGCAGGGGCTTTGTCCAGCACCACGTGGTTTATAACTGAACTTTTCCCCCCACCCGGCCCCGGGCACCCTTGAAGTTTGTCTGTGTCACTTCTCTGGCCCCTGCTGGCCCCTTGCGGGGTGAGCAGCGCGGTCTGGTCCCCACATGGTTCTCAGGAGGCTTCCCTTGATGTCCCTGAGCCCACAGGCTTGGCCATCTGTGCTGGGGTCTCCAACCCTCTGGGGGACAGTCCTGAGGGCTGAATCATCCTGGGGGGGGCTAATGTGTCAGGTAGCACAGGCCTTCCTTGTGTCTCTCCTCTGGGCCTCCAGACAGAGGGGAGCTCCTGAGGGTGGAGATGGAGCCCAGGGAGAAGGGATCACCTCCCTGGTGGTCCCCTTGCCGCCCCGGACCCCAGGAGCAGGGACCTCGACCCCCACTTCTGACACTGCAGGAGACCTGCCCTTCCCTGGGCTGGGGTGCTCCCTTCCCTGGCGGCTGGCAGGCTGGTGCCTGGCCCAGTGAACTCCGTGGCCCTGAGACAGGGTGGGCAGGCGGGCCAGGAGGGGGCAGGGCGATGGCAGAATAATTGCTGGTGTGGCTGTGTCCCTGCCCAGCCCCAGGGCTGGGAGAAGGAGTGGTGACGTCCCTGAGAACCCACGGGGCAGCACCGGGTGAAGTCACCCAGAGCCGCCTTCACACTGCTGTCACCATCACCTTAGGAGAGCAGGGTCAGACAGAACAAATGGCCCGGGGCACCAGCCCTCCTGCAGCAGACTCCCGTCTGCCCCGTGCACAGCTGGGCCACTCCCAGAGCATTCTGCAGACCAGGCTGGCTAAGGGTGCAGGGTAGAGCAGGTCAGGGCCCCAATTCCCATCTGGGAAAACCCGCCCTTCTGAGGAGGAAGCCCACCACCCACAGAGGACTCTAGAAGGACCCCCTGGGGGATCTGCATAACTGGGCTGGCAGGGCCCACGGATCCGAGGGGACACCAGGTCTTGGGCCGAGGATGCTCACTGTGTAGGCAGGTCCTCCCTAACCTGTGTTTTGATTTTTCCTTCCTGTGGAAGGAGCAGCTGCCTGGTTGTGTCTGCGTCATCCCGGCCATTGGATGCGGGGCTCTGTGGTCTGGAATAAATCCTGCCCTTCCTCCAGCTCTGGCGATGACGTGCCATATTTCTCATAGCCCCAGTGGTTGTTCTGGGGGCCCGGTCTGCCCGGCAGAGGGTAATGCTCTAAATCCTGCGCCTGAGCTGATTTGTGAGCCTGGCTGTGCTGTGCGGCTCCTGGCATCTTTACGAGCAGAGGAGCCTGGGCTGCAAGCGGGACAGGCTGGCATGATCTACAGCCTGGCTGCCTCCTTGCTGTGCCCTGCTCGTGCCCATGTGTCCGGGGCTGGGCTGGGTCAGCTCTGATCTGGGCTCAGGTCGAAGGTGCTGGCCCCATGCTGCTTCTCTGGGAGCCTTGACATTGGGCGGTAGGGAGGAATTTCCATGGAGCACAGCTGTCCAGGGGTCCTGGTCTGGCGTGCTAGGGTACAGGGAGCTGAGCTTTCAGTGCTGGCCTGGAGGAGGTGATGGGGAGGCAGAGCACCGTGGTCAGCCCTGTGGGCTCTGGCACCAAGTTCCAGTTCCAATTTCCAGCTCCTCCACATCCTGCCTGGGGCTGGGACTTCACGTTGCAAGCCTTGGTTTGTCCACCTGTAAAACCGGACAGAGGAGGCCGTGGGGAGAATTCTGAGAGGTCTGTGTGCGGATCCACAGGCTGTGTCTCACCACGTGAGCACCTGTGGGCTTGGCCAGTGCCGCTCTGCAGTCCTAACCAGGGCTTCCTCCTCCCTGTGGAGAGCGGGTGTCACAGGTGGCCTTGGGCCACACCAGCCCTGGGGAGACTTGCCGCATCCTTCCTGGGCATGAGGTCCTGGTTCATTGTTTCCCCAGAAATGGGCTTGAGTTGGTGAAGGGCTGTGCCGAGGGCCTCTGGGAGGACGGGTCCGGCTGGGACCGCAGACCTGGCAGGGGGGCCTGTGTGTGTCAGGTGGTGCTGCTGGGTCCTGTGAGGACCAGCTTGGGGCCTGGTCTCTCCCGCCCATGCCAGGGATCCTGGGAGCTCCTTGCCTCTGGCCCCAGGCCTGCTGGCTGCTGCTGACTTCTGCGCATCCCGCCCTATCTAAGTCTCCTAGATGGACATCGCTTGGCTTTCTCTTTCTTGGCTAAGGTTGTGCCTTTCCTCAGGAGGGATCCAGGCTCAGCCAACACACTAGCCTGCTAAGTCTGTCAGACAAGGGTTGGCTGTAAGGCACTCTGGGCTCCACACAGAATGAGGGATGTGGTCAGGTCCTTCCACTCTGCTGTGTGATGTTGAGGAATGGCATGGCCTGTCCAGGGGAGACCCAACCAGTCTCTGCATGGCTATGGAGATGTCAGCATACTCAGTGAGCCTGGTGACATTTGGGGAAGATGGGGGTGGATGAGGCAGGAGCCTGTCGTTGCCTGGACTCATCTGAAGTTAAGAGTCCCTGTCCGTACTGTGGCCTGGTGTCACTGTCCCCTAGGACTCCTCTCTTAGGGCCATATGCCTCAATGGTCCCAAAGTTCTCGAGCCACTGCCCACCCATGGGCCACTGAGAGGGGTGCTGGCCATGGGGGACCATTGACAAAATGTCTTGGGCTCTGTCTCATGCTTGGGGGTGCTGGGTTGGTGCAGTAGGCGGGCCCTGGACTGAGCCCTGTCAGACCCTGCCCCAGAGGCCCCCAAGATCCTGCTATGCGTGGGTGGCCCTGGGCAGGCAGCACCTTCTACATCTTGGGGGAGGGGAGCACTGCTGTCATCAGTCTCCCCGGTGGGACCCTGGGTGGCCAGGCCACTCTTGCTGGCTGGGCTCTTGACCTTGGGGCAGTGACATCTGCTGCCATCAGACAGCTGGACAGATGTAGCCACTGGGAGTGGGAAGTGGGGGCTCAGGGGGCTACTGGGTGTTCCTTGGGAGGCTGGGGTGGGGCACTTCCTCTGAGCTGGCACTAGGACAGCTCCTGGGCAGCGAGCCCCCAGAGTCACCCCTGGGGGCACAGGGTCAGGTGAGGAGGTGTCTTGAGGGGGTGCTGCCCACTGTGCCGATCGGACCCAGGGTAGAAGCAGAAAGTCTGAGGACTGGTCCTCAGGCCCAGGTGGGTGTGGCTCAGTCACCATGGGAAGGCGGCCTCACTGTAAGGGGCTGGACTGGGGCTGACAGGGGAGGGGAGGCGCTGGACTGCACCGCCCAGGGATGCTCGTGTCTGCCTCCAGGCCCCAGGGGCCTTGTCCAGGGTCACAGAGACACAGACAGTGTGAGGTGGTGACAGGCCACAGAGTCCAGACACGCTGGCCTGTCCAGGTTCAGTCCCTACCGTCCGTGTGACCCAAGCCCGCTCCTGGGATCTGCTGTGCCTCTGGTGTGCCTCTGCAATGGGAATACGTTGGCACTGACTCACGTGGGTTTGGTGAGACAGGTTGGCTTCCGTGGGGCTCAGCAGTACCCAGTGGACAGGAACTGACTGTGGCCTGGGCTGGCCACTTGCCCCTCTAAGCCTGCTTCCCTGGGTGGGAATGGAGAAAGAGCCCTGGCATGTGTGGGGCAGGGGCACTGGGATGGCCCATCTGTCCTCTCCGTGGCCACTGGTGCCACCACCACAGGCTTTTACTGGGACTTCCCGAGTCCTGACCTGGTTGGTATCAGTGCCATCTGTTTCATAGTCTGGGAAGGCGGGCATGGCCTGGGGCTGCCTATGGCAGGGAGGGAAGACAGAGGGTGTCTGCAGTGAGCCTGGCTGGGGCCTGCCCAGTCTGCTAGGCTAACCTGGGTGGGCAGTGCCCCTCTGGGGTCATGACTGACCCAAGGTCCATGGTAGGTGACTGCTGGGCCCTGTCTGGGCCACAGATGAGCCTCTGCCCTGGAGGAGCATACAGAGACAGCAGACACCTTGGGAGCCCAGAGGCCCTCAGCCCTCGTGGACCCCACCATGCTCTCAAGCCCAGTTAGCCCCAGAGGTCCAGCCTGAGTCCCGGGGCCCGTGCCTGCTGCAGCGGGGTGAGGGGCCCGGGCTGTGAGCACCCAGGCAGCATTGTGACTGTGGTGCCGACATATGGGGTGAGAATACAGAGCCGCAGGGCAGTCAGACTTGCAGATGAGCCCGGAGTGAGCCGCGTGTGAGACTTCAGCCTGCTCATCGATGTCACTCAGGTGCTCTGGTGGCACTGAGGCTCGCAGGACCACCCCTTTCTCTTGCCATCTGCTCCCTACTCCTCCTTGCCCTGCCCTGGCTGCTTCCCAGCCCCCTGGGTACTTCTTCGGTGGCCCCAGATCCTTCCTTGAACCCTCTATCCCTGGGCCACCTACCTCTGTCCTGTAGCTTTCCCTGTCCACTGGACATTCAGCCCCAGACTCGCCTCCCACGCCACAGGGCGGCGAGTCCATCTGCTCCTCTGTCTCCCAGACACCAAATCCTTTCACCCTGCTGCCTTCTCCTGAGCCCCTGCCCAGGGGGCTGCTCCTTCCTCTTCCTCTTCCTCCACCCACCCCTGATCCTCCATTCTGACCCCATTCCCTTGGGAGGTTGGGACCCTGGGGCTCCAGAGCCAGTCCAGGAGAGACCTGGTTCCCAGGGTAGTAGGGGGTAGGAAGTGTCTCCCAGAAGACCCTCAGCCAAAGGGTCTGCTTTGCTTAAGTTCAATGTTTCATTTCCCGAGAAACCAGCTGGCCTGCTTTGGGAGATCAGTGGTCCGCTTGCTTGGAGCTGCCTCCTGCTGCATACCAGCCACATGGTCTTGGGCAGGTGGCAGGCCACTCTGACCTGTTTCTCTTGTAGATGCACAGAGGGTCTTTTCTTTCAAGGAAACAAACATTCGCACAGGGTTCTGCTCAGCCCCAGGAGGCCTCTGGCTGGGCCTTGGGCATTTATCATAGCAGGGGTGAGCACTCGGGGGGGTGGGGGCCAGTGGGCAGGAGGTGCTTCTGCAGAGATATGAGATATGGCTTCAGTCCCAGGGACCTCAGAGCTTGGGAAGAGCCTGTGCTGCTCTGGAGCTGATGCCTGTCTGCTGCCATTCTGGCCGGGTGCCCACAGGTCCTGAGCAGAGGGCTGGGCTGGCCTCTGGCCCCGTCCTGGTTTGGGAGAAAGTCTTGCTTCTTGGTGGATGAAGTGGGCAGTATGTGAGATGGCCTGGGTGCTGTGCATATAGACAGCTTGATGGAGGCCAGGACCTCCTCCTAGTTCTAAGATTCCCCAGCCCTCAGCTCTAACCAGGTACTGGCGTCAGGATGGTTCCGAGAGAACCACTATCCAGAGCTGCTACCTCCTCAGGCCATACTCATTCACCCATCTGCCCACCCACCTGTCTACCCATCCATCCATCCACCCACCTGTCCATCTACCCATCCATCCATCCATCCATCCATCCATCTGCCCATCTGCTCACCCATCCATCCATCCATCCATCCATCTGTCCATCTGCTCACCCATCCACCCATCCATCCATCCCTCCCCACGTGGCCAGCAGGTGTATTGGGTGCTGGCTCCTCCCTCCTGGCAGGACAAAGCTGCTAAGTTTTTAAAGCCATTTTGCACCAGTTGCTAAACAGATTTGTCATTAAATAATGTAGACTCAAATCACATCCTGATATTTGGCCCTGGAGGAAAGTTAACCAGACTCTGTGCAATTGGCATTGTAGGGCTGGCAGTTTCCTGTTGATGAATTAAATCTGTGGGAGGGCAAGAGACTGCTGAACACAGGTCACATGTCACACTTGGCTTTACTGGCGGGCAAGGCATAGATGTCAGCCGTATGAGTGGCAGCTGTAGGTGGGGTCAGCTCTGGAAATTCACATCTGCCGGGTGGCTGGAGCCTTTCTCGGAATCCAGGCCAGGTGGAATTCGAGACCAAGAGCACCGGATATGTTTGTCCTCCTTGAGAATCGTGTGCACGTCTTTGCAGGGACAGAGGGACAGCAGGGACAAGGAGGGTGGGCCTGGGTGATGAGTGGCCCAGACGGGGGCTCTGGTGACCCCAGTTCCTGAAGTCCCTCCCTCCAACCTCTGGGCCATCTTAGTCTGTGTCCCTCATCCTTGGTGGGTGGCAGTGGCTGAGGATGGTGTGGTGGGACGACCCCTGTGAGGGAAGCCGCCACATGCTCTCGGGAAAGCTGTGGAGGGGCTCGGGGCCCCTGCGTCCAGCCCCCGACCCAGGAGCTTGTCACATGGCTGGAGACCCAGGGGCCAGGGTGTAGGAAGGGCAGATCATGTCTCCAGCTGCTGCTGGGCACTGTGGCAGGAGAGACGGAGAGGCTGCTCTGTTCCCTCCATGCATCTTCCACCCACTGGCACTTGCTCCCTTTCCACGAGGGGATGGAGCCCACAGCCTTGTGCAAAGCTGTGGTCTGCCCCTGAGTTGTGCGCCCAGCCTTCATGCAGTCATTTGATGAATGTCCACTTGGCACCAGGAACAGCACAGGTATGGTCTTGTCCTTCTGGGGCCCACCATCCCTTCTGTGTGTCCATCTGCCCCTCTCTAGGCACCCTTCCCTCCTCTCGTTAGTCATCCGTTCTCTGTGCTTCCACCCATCCATCCTGCATCTCATCCTTCTGCCCCTCTGTCATCCCTCCCTCCCTCCCTCCTCATCCCTCCATCCACCACCCTTCCATGCCAGTCGAGGCTTTCTGCATTCTGGACTCGGGGCTGGGCTGGGGTGGAGGGTGCAGGAACAGTGCTCGGGTGACCAACAGGGCAGGAGCTCTGCCAGCCAGGAGTGGGTCCTGGCACACAGAGTACCTTTCCCTTGCCCGCCCAGCTCAGGCCTGGGGGACTCGGAGGCCCAGAGAAGCCCCCGAGAAGTTGCCCCCTGGGGCTGGGTCAGAGCCGGAGGGCCATGCCCACCATCGCCCAGACAGCCCACACCCCGGAGGCCTCTCCCTGAAGGCCAATACCTGGCTGCACCTTTCATCTGGGACAGATGGACCCTGGTCCCCAGGAGGGCCTGGAATGTTGTCTGTGCCCAGGTGCTTTGGCAGGTCCCCAGAGCTGTGGCTGCGTCTGCCTCACCTGCCCCACCAAGAGCCCAGAATGGAGGGTAGGGGTGGAGACTGGTGTCAGCAGATCCATGCTGGCTCTGCCACCCTGGTGCCGAGACGCGTAGTTCCTTGTCTCAGAAATGGGACTGTGTCCCAACGTTCACGTCAGACAGCCCCAGCTCCCTGCAGCTGGCTCTCACTGGGAATGGAAGAGCTGCCTGGGGCTCAGGAAGGCCCCGGGGCTGGGGTGCAGGCTGCTGGGGGCCAGTCTGTGTGCTGCACAACTGTGCACGCGACCCAGGGTTCGGGCACAGGAGAGTGTCTGGGTGGGACATGGATAAACTTCAGGACCAGGAATGCAGCAGGGACAGCAGCTCTGCAGACAGGAGGCACAGCATAGCAGGGAGTCACACAGCTCCCCAGTCTGCCCAGCAGAGGGGACGTGCCTGGGGCCCGTGGTGGAGGGCGACCTGGGTATGTCTCGCACCTGGGACCTGCTGCCTCTGCACCGCCTGTCCACTGCCCCTGGGGATGGCACATGGGCTGCACTGTCAGAGCTCCTGGCACCTGGCCTGGCGTGGCGGCCAGGCTCTGTGACTGCCACACAGGGCCACAGGAGAAGCAGGCATCTGCGTCTTCTGTCTTTGGTGATTTGTGGGGAAGCCGACCCACAACTGTGTCGACACCTGAATCATGTTGCGTGTGTTGCACACGCATCGCCAACAGACTGATTCCTAAATTATCTTTTATGATCACCGTTGAATCTGCGGGTAGTGGGCAAATATACCCAAACTCAGCCGTTATTTGTGGAGGCAGACATAGCATTAATTATTGACGTGCCTGGCCACCTCCTCGCCACCTCCAGTTAAAATTCATGGTCCAGCCACTCTGCAAATATTGATTTTGACCCAAGTTGATGTTTTCCCCTTAACATTATTATAATGAGGGATAAAAATCAAATTGCCTTCGCTGACACTCAATCATTCTTCTGTGCCGCTCCTCATCGATCTTCCTTTCCCCAGGTTTTACCATAAATTATTCTATTCAATTAAGTAAACTCGCACATAATGGCATTTTGCAAACTGAATAATTTATTGACTGTGTTTGGCAAAAGGCTGGTTTGGGGTGGGCTGGGGAAGGAGAGGGTTTATCCCCGGTGTTCCCTGGGTCCATGGGGTTGGGCCTGGGGACTGGGTCTGTGCGGGGCCTGTAGGGGACTCACCCTGCCACCTTCGGGAGGCTTGTGGTTGAGAATGGGAGCACTGAGAGCCAGGGAGGGTGTACAGTGCAGGGTCAGCAGGTGAGGCAGGGACAGGAGTCTCTGGGCAGGGGGCTGGGGCTGGGTCCCCAGATAGAGCGGAGCTGAGCGTTGTCACCCTGCCTGTGCTCACACCTGCCAGCCTGGCCTTGACTTGCCCTCTGGGTACCAAATTCTGGTACCAAATTCTGGTCTGCTCAAGGCTGCCCTGTTAGAACACCCCAGATGGGCCAGTGAACAACGGGAATTTACATCTTCAGTCCTGGAGGCTGGAAGTCCAAGATCAAAGAATCACAGGCTGGCTTCCCTGAGGCCTCTCTGTGTAGACGTGTCTCCTCCCCTGTCCTCTCAGAGCCGTCCTCTGGCCATTTCGGGTCTTGCCCTCCTCTGCTTATGGGGCACCTGTCATGTTGGATTACAGCCACCCCCGTGACTTCACTTTTCCTCTTTAAGAGCCTCTTTAAAAGCCCTCTCACCTTCCGAGGTCCTGGTGCCATGACTTTAGCACGAACTGGGGAAGGGCCACATCCAGCCCAAGATGCCCCTGAACTCTCAGTCTGGCCCTCTGGCCCTCTTGCAGGTCCAGGCTCCTCAGCTGCCTGCACCCTGGGGACAGCGGGAGGCTACTGCTTGGCCCAGGCTCAGCTGCCTCCCCCCACCTGGGGACCCCATGTCCCCAGAAGCTGGCAGAGTGAGAAGCTGGAGCCTGGTGGCAGGACTAAGGGGCAGCCTGCCAGCTTCCTGGTAGGCAGCTGCCACAATCTGCCCTTCCTGTGGACACATCTCCTCTGCTGTCTGTTGCTTGCTGCTGCAGGGTGGGGTGGGGTAGTCTTGTGGGGCTCTGTGGCACCCATCCCACCTCCTCTCTAGCTGGCCTTGCTGGTGTCCAGATCCTGGCCCAGCGGCTTTCTGTATGTGCCTGGGCCATACTTTAAGTATCTTTGCAACTTGCCCATGCCCAGGCCTGGCCCTGGGCCTTGCATCTGGGCCTCTGTGCAGGGGAGGAAGCTGGGGTCCTGAAGTTTCTCTTTCTGGGCTTCCATTCTCAGTGTGGTCCTTCAGGGACCTGCCAGCCTAAGGGCAGGGCTGGGACCAGGGTGCAGCCCCACTCCTCTGTGGCGCCTTAAAATGGGAGGGCGTCCCCCTCAGGGGTGGAGTACATATCCAGGAGAGACTGAAATGGCCCCTGTGACACAGGGCATCCTGTGGATGGAGTCATGTGATGCAGAGGGGGCTGCACCTCAATAGGGGAACAAGGGTGAAGGATGTGGGGAGGCAGGCTGGGCCTCTCTGGGACACTCTCCCTGCTCTTCCCCAAAAGGCCTTTGTCCAAGGGCCCATCCCTGTTAGAAAGGCAGCGCAAGGCCCAGAGAAGGACAGGGACGCGCTGGCTGAGGCCAAGGCCAGGCCTTGGGGGCAACCCTGGGAATCGCACAGCCTGATGCATCCCCGAGGTGGCTGGGGTGGGTGGTGCCGGGTGTGTGAAGGCAGATAATTAGGGTTAATTGGTCCTGGAGCCGGCCTGCTCTGGCTCTGAGCCGTCAGCCTAATCGCTTCGGTAATGAGATTGTCTTGGCCTGCATGGCTGGACCAGGTGGGGCTGCAGCCCTCCCTTCTGGGAACCCTGCGCTGGTCTCCACACACAGCTCTCAGCTCTGAGTGGAGCAGGAGGAGCCAGACCCACAGTGAGCCTGCTGGCTCCACATGCAGCCCCATGGGGCCCCGGGATGGTGGACGGGGGGTCTCGGGACCCAGGTACAGCCAGCTGGCGTCTTGGGCTCACAGACATAGTGCAGCCAGAACTTGCAAGCTGTGCCAGGGACCCAGCCAGCCCTCTGGCCTCCTGGGGACAGGGCCAAGGGTGACACCTGGAAGTGGGCAGGGCCTGGACGTTTGCTGAGAGGAGCATCCTGCCTGGGCTCTGCTGGGGGCGAAGGGCTGAGCCGTTGCGTAAGGATGTCATCTGGCTGAACCTCGGGGTCCCCAGGGAGATGTGGGCAGGGGGAGGCTGCAACGGTTTCCCACCCTCCTAGTTTTGTAGAGGGCTCGTCCAGGTTTGCCCTGGCCTCAGGACCAGAATGAGGCGGCCTGGGCCCACAGGGTTTTGGAGACAGGACCCCAGGCAGGAAGAAGCTGGTGGCTGGTGGCTGGAGCTCGGCTCCCCCACTTGCAGGACCAGGTGTTAGTGCAGAACAGGTGGCAGGTGGCCCCTCTGGGGGGCTTGGGGCTCAGGTGGTGGGGTCGGGGCTGGCTGGAGCCCTCTCACATCATAAGCTGCTTGTGCCGAGAAACATTTGCAGAAGGCTAATTCCACAAAAGTGGAGCCGCAGCTATAGACAACCAGGCCACAGGGCGAGGTGGAAGCTCTTGTCCCAGCCAGTGTCCTCACAGATGGGGCGGGGGCAAGGGTCCTGGTGGCCATGCCCCTGTCTTCAGAGCCAGCAGTGTGAGTTGCTTCCTGCCACCCAGGGTCACTATGGCCGACCCCATCCTGCAAGGCCTGGAGCTGAGTGGGGGGCGGGGTGGCTTCCTGTCCTGCCTGATGGGCCACCAGCACAGTGAGTGTATGGGAAGATGTACAGGTGGCCAGGGTGTCCTTGGGGCATGTGTGGCCCCTGGCAACCCCGGGCACCAGATGAATCCTGGGGCTCCCCGTCCCCTACCTCAGCCCTGAGTGCTGGGTGCCAGGAATTCACTCTTAATATGCGCCCACTGCTCTGTTTCAGCAGAACGGGGGTGGGGGACGCAGTTATAAAAAGCTCTTATTTCTGACCAAAGTGCTCAGGTCTCTCTGAGCTGAGCTCTGGCACTGGACAGAGAGCTGGCTGCTGCCAGGGGAGGGCACCATGGGCGGGACAGGGTGTGCTAAACACTGCTCCTCCAGCCCTTAGTGCTGCTGTTGCGCTGATGCAGCTCGCATGGGGGCAGCGTATGCCAGGCCTGTCCTGGTGCTTTCCCGGGGCCAACATGCCCTCCCCACAGAGGGTGGTGGGACCAGGCTGGGCTACCTGGTAGCATGGTTGGTGCAGGACCCAGTGCTTGCCGCGGGCCCCACAGTCCTTCTCTGAGCTCCTGCAATCTGTCTGTCCCCTTTTGGTCACTGAGAACTTTCCTGAGATCACAGACATTTCTGTCCTCCCTGGGCCCAGTACCCAGGTCTTGCAGGGCACACAGGCCTGAGAGCTGGCCCTCCTCATGGCCCAGGAGAGGTTGGGGCACTGGCCTCCTGGGAGGTGGATGGGTAGCAGGCACTGGGGACTGTCCCTCCCCCTCTCTGAGCTGTGTCCTGCTGTGACTGCCAACCTCTCTCATGGAGCTGGGGGATCCCCAACCCCAAGATACCTACAGGTCCTCGAGGCTCTGATTTTGGAAGGATCAGGAGTCCCTGTGTGTCTCCCCTAGCCTTGCAGGGGCTCTGCCCTCCACTTGCCTCCCTGCTGGGTCTGTCGCTGCTGGAGTGGCCTTTCCTCTGCATGTGACTGGGTAGCACCTGCCTAGCTTGCAGCCACCCGGTCCCACCCTTCCAGGGTGGCAACGGGCATATGCCAGGAGGGTGTTGGGCAAGTGAGAGGCGAGGGCAAGGCATGGGTAGGGAGGGCCTGAGACTACCCTGATGGACCCTCCTGCTGTTCTGACAGGAAATGGATGCCACAGGAGAGAGACCAGGTCACCCAGAGTCAGTCCTGGGCCAGATCTGGGTCTCATGGTCCCAGCATCCCCTTGACCCCTGGTCCAGATGTCTGCAGTCATGGGCATCGATGGTGTGATGGGTGTTGTGATGCTGGAGGGACAAGTGGAGGTCGTGTTTGGAAGGCTGCCTGGAAGGAGTGGCACAGGCCCTCTACATGGGAGACCAGTGGGCAGGGTGGTTGGGAGCAGGTGAACCAGTTGTATATGGGGTGGTGAGGTGGTGCCACAGGTTGGAGAGAGGCTGGCTGGGCAGAAAAGGGGACAGGGCCATGTCTGGAGGGCCCGGGCAGGCTGGCCATGTGTGTGGGGGTGGCAGGGGCACAGCCTGTCATGGACCTGGGCCACAGAAGAGAGAAATGGCCACTTGAAGAGGTGTTCAGGGGTTTGGTGACCTGGCCTGGGGTGTGGGAGAGGAGAGGTGCCCAGGGCAACTCTGGGGAGTGTGGGGCTGTGGGTCCCCTGATGGGGACAAATATCGGGCCTGGGGAACCAGGGGTCTAGGAGCTGGGCCAGTGCTCTGGGATGCTGCAGTGATGGACTATCAGACTCTGCCTCCCCTTTAGCACCTTGTAGTCTGAGCCAGAGACCAAGTGAGCGAACAGCAGCCATGGCCAGGTGTCACTGGGCCAGCCCAGGTCACAGGCTGTCCCAGGAGTGTGGCTGGCCTGTGGTCACTCAGCAATCTCCACGTCCCATCTGGTGCTCCAGTGTGCCCAGCAGGGGATCCTGGGCGGGGTTGGAGGGCATCCCTGAGGCCCCAGGGGGACTTTGGGGCAGGATTAAGCTGTTCTTGGCAATTGAGCCCCCAGTGAAGCTGTTGAGTGAATTTTACTGGAGGATCAATCATGTAATTGTTGGCCGACCCCCTTCCCCTCACTGCAGTCCCCTCTTATCAGGATTCACCTGGCTTGTGTCCTGGCAGTGGGGGCAGATGTGGGGGGGGTGGACATCCTGGGAGGCGATTCAGGAGAATCTTCTGGTGAGAAACATCATGAAAGGAAAATGGGTTTTGGACTCTCTTTTGGTTTTTCCATTAAATCCTGTTCGTTTCCATTTCATGAAACGGTTGCCTAATCCTATTTGTGAAATGCCTGCAAGGCGCAGATAAAAATGGGACGTCTGCATTGGGGAGCTGAGTGGTACCAGGCAGCCCTCCCTAAAGGTAGTATTAGGTTCCCTGATGCACCATACTCCAGGGGTTTAAAGTTTTTACATGGCAGTTTAAATGTTCAAAGCCAGTGCAGGGCTTTTCTGTCTTCTTCTGCTCACTATTAGAGACAGATTAAACTTAAAAGAGATTTAATTTGTCAGGTTGTTGCAGCATTAATGCAGGATAAATTGTGCCTGGGATGGGGATGTGTCATCTATGTCTCGCTGTGTGGGGCGGCCCGGGTTAGCGATGGGCACGATGAAGAATTTTACGCTCGTGCTCTGCCCAGCCTCCCTCCAGCGACCCGGGACTATCAGTTACCTCCACGGCACCTGTGCAGGGCGCGGCATGCAGGGGAGGCTACGGGGACGTGGGGTGTCCTGGCGTTACCCCATGTAGAAACCCGGCAGGGAGGATAGTGCGGGGCACACCGAGGCTGGGCGGGGCTGGCCCTGAGCAGCAGGGCGAGGCTCTGTCCTCCTGTGTCCAACTCCAAAGTCGGCCGTGTGCACCTGTGAGTGCAAGCACGTGCATATGTGTGTGTGCGCACACACATGCAGGTGTGTGAGGGGTGTTTATCCTGGGGCTCTGCCCTTCGGCCTTGCAGTGTGGCCCTCAGTGTGGCCACCATGGGCAGAGTTGGGCCGGGGTCTGTCCTCTGGGAACGTGGGGGCTGGTGTTCACTAGGCCACCTCCACCTGGCCAGTGTGGCCTGCGTGGATCCAAGTGGGAGAACTCAGGGCTGTGTGGGAATGGACTTGTTGTTTAGTGTTTGCAGTGGCCTCTGGGGAAGGGGTTGGAACGCAGCATCTGGAGCAGAGGCCAGCAGGGAGGGTTGGGAGAAAGAACAGACAAAGCCCTTATGGAACCATCATCAGCCCTGTGGGAGGAGGGGCCCTGGGGTGCCGGGCTTCCAGCTGGGAAATGGGTGCTGGGGTGTCCCACAGTGGGCTGGAGCAAGGGCAGCAGGGTATGAGACCAGGGCTTTCAGTGTCCCCCAACCTGTCCTCTGCCGGTTCCCCTGAAGCAGACAGAGCTAGGCACAAGGGCTTTGGTGCCATCTTGGCTGGTGACCCTCAGGGGTCAGGTGCAGGGCTGAGGTGCAGCAGGCTGGGAGGGGTGTGAGTCAGTAGCCTCTGCTTCCACAGACACAGGTGCTCGGTGCCCAGGATGCCCCCCGCGACCCCATGTTCCACCTGTGCTGGATGGGCAGACAAAACTCCAGTCCGAGAGCTCCAGAGCACTTTCCCCGGGACTCCATAGAGATGGACACCCACCTCTTCTTTGGGAACAATAGGCAGGGCCTGGAGGGTCTGGGGCACAGGTGCATGGGGGGGTCCAGACCCCCAGACTCCACACTCCAGCATGGCCACTGGGCCTACTTGTTCCCATGCCCACTCTCCTTCACCCACGCTCTCAGCCTCAGAGCTGGGTGAGAGCCCCAGGGACCCACCCTGATCCAGACCTGTCAGTTAGGGCCTCTTAGCGAAGCCTGGCCTGGCACCTGGGTACCCCTCCAAGGCAGGGATGTGGATCAGGAGCTCTGTCCAGCCTGTCTTTGTTGGGGGGGGGGTCATCTGGTGGGTGCTTTGTGTCCCTGCTGGTCCCTGGGGCTTCTAATTACAGCTGGGGTGTGAGTGAGCCCTGAGCTTGTGCTTAGAGGAGCCCCCTGAGCTCCGGCTGTACCCCAGCTTGCCTCTGAGCCCCCTACCCTGCTCAGCAGGGCCACAGGGTAGGGAGGGTATGGCAGGTACAGGGTGACCCTGTAGCTTGTGGTTCCTGTGGTGTGGGATGCTGGGGCAGCCACAGGCCCTGTCCTTGGCTGGCTCTCCCCGGACCTTTCAAGGACCATCACCTCCTGCTGGCCAGGCCTGGGTGGGACTGTGCCGGACCAGGTCTCAGGATGTGCGTGGCCCACTGTCAGCAGCCGAGCTGTGCCTGTCAGCGAGCAGGATAGGAGGGGCTGTCTGTGCCTGGCCTGGGTCCCTCCCTGCGGACCCCAGGAACAGCCCAAGGTAAGCGCCATGACCTGAATGTGGAGAAGGCCCCTTGGCCTTGGCCCTGATGGTCCAGCTGCCTGGAGATGCCCTTGAAATGAGCCCTGCTATGAGTGGTGACAGAGGAGGCCTGGGACCCACTCGTATCTCCCAGAGAGTGCGTGCCACCCCTCTACCCTAGATTCACGAATCAGCCGTCCTCAGCTTCCTCCCCATCTGTTTCTGTCTCTGGCTGCTGAACATGTGTATTCAGTCTACTCTCTGGGAGCTGTGCTGCAGAAGGGCTGGGAGGAGGTAAAGACCAGGATGTGGCTGCCTGGGACCCTGCCTCAGAGGCCCCGCTTGCCTTCTGCCCAGCCTGCACCTGCACAGCAGGTGGGGTTTATGGGCATGTTTCTGTGTCCTCCTTCTGTCTTTCCACCAGGGCAACTGGTGGTGGGCCACTCCTGAGGCTGCTGGCCAAGACTCTTGGGTGCTGGTGGTGCCAAGAGGCTTGGGGGCTTGGCCTTCCTGACAGCCATCTTGGGGACATCCTGGGGCCCTCACGTAGCAGAGACTGCTCCTTGCCACTTTCTCCACGGCTCCCTGAGTGTGGGTTGAATGGAAGGACGATGACAGTCAGGTGGTGCTGCAGGTCATCCCTCAGTTTGGGGTCCCCTCGTGCTGTCCAGCTGAGGCAGGACTCCCATGTGCTTGTGCCTTGGTAAAGTCTGAGGAGACTGGGGAGCCAGGAAGTGCCCAGGCTTCAGAGGGCCCCCAGCGTGGGGTTGGGGTTGGGGTTGGGACATGAGAAGCCACACAGGCAATGCTGGCTAGAGGGAGAAGGGTCAGAGGAAGTTCCAGAGTGGGGAAGGAAAAGCTACTTTCAGCGAGGGGGCCAGAGATCCTGTTTGCCCTGAAGGTCCTTCCTTGGCTTCTCTGTGCCCAGGAGGCTGAGGGATTGCTTGCCTGAGGCTTCTGGGAGCCAAGAGGGTCAGAGGTCAGAGGAGGAGGTGGCCATGTTCCTCAATCTCACCAGCCTTCAAGGCCCTGGCCCCGGTGCTTGCCAGGCTTGCCCTCTGCAGCCCCTGTCTCCTGGGGCCAGGTTCACGCCCCTTCACTTCAGTTTTCCACCTCCAATGCTGGTTCCGAAGCCATCAATCTAAGGCTTGGGAAACAGCCTTTTTGGTGTGTGTGTGTGGGACATGAGGGTCTGCTAGCTCTTCCTGGTGCTGAGTGGTAAGCAGTACCCACAGGGGCTGGGGCAGTTGTCTAAGGGTGGCAGCAGGCAGGGAGAACTGCCTGGACCACGGAGCTTGGGGCTTTGAAGCTGGTGTCTAAGAACAGCTGCAGGAGAGGCACATGGGGCCCCTTGCAGGCTCCACCTTGTGTGGGCTGAGCAGTGACATCGTGAGAAGTTCCTTTCTTTGATGGGGGGTATTCTTTGACTTCTTCCTCCATATCCATCCTCTCTCCCTCTTTTCCCCCCTTCTTTCATTCTACTGATCCATCTACTCATCCATCCATTGATTTATCCAGCCCCCCATCCACCTATCCAGCCATCTATCCACTCACCCCTCCATCCTGCAGTGGCTGGGATATGACTGTGTTCCTTAGGAGGCATGTTGCATTCTAACCCCCACTGTGGTATTAACAGGGCAGAAACTCAATCCAACAATGGTGTTTCAAGGTGGGGCCTTTGGGAGGTGACTGGGGTCAGAGGAGGTCCCCAGGGCTCCAGTGATTGATTTCTGGTGGCCTTATTAGAAGAGGGAGAGACAAGGACACTCATGTGCCTGCCTCCTCTGTCTCTTCGGTGTGATGTTCTGTGCTGCTGGGGGCTCTGCCACAGCTCCAGGTGTGACACTTCCATCTCTTCTCACTCAAGTGTACCAAGTCTGCGGCATTGTTATTGGCAATAGAACACGGGGACCGATATACCTGCATTGCTCCCTCCTGCCCCTTTCTATCTTCCCTCCTTTCTTCTAGCTACCATCTCCAATAAAAACTTTGCCCTGTTTTGAACCATCCTGTGGGGTCCCACAGTCAGTCCAATATAGTCCAGAGTGCTGTGGGCCCCTAGAGGAGGTAGGAGCCAGGAGGCCCCGAGGTGGAGGTCCCAGGGCAGCCTGGCACCCAGATCTTCCTTGAGAGGGTATGGCAATGGCTGGATGGAGCGGTGGGTAAGGAGCAGTGGGTGGAGGCAGCACCTCCTCCAGGAGGGCAGCATGGGGAACCCAGAGGAGGTGTGCTGGCAGGAGGGAGTCTGTCCTCTTCATGGGCGGAAGGCCAGCCTGCTTTTGCTTGCCTGGTCCCAACTAATTCCAGACATATCTGGTGGTTGGAATCACTGCGGTGCTGGCACTGTCCCCAGGTGTCAGGTCACACCTGGATGTGTTTGTGTGTGGCTGTGTCGCCTTATGGGTGGGGAAGCTGTCTTGGGCAGGTGGTTCCTATTCTGAAGCAGCCCGGCTTGGCAGTGGTCTCTTGTCCCCGTCTGGCACCCCTGGAAAGCGCAGAGCTCCAGCCTGTATAGACACTTGCTCAGCATACCCCTGCCCGAAGTCCCAGGGGACGCTCCTTGGGGGCTGTCCCCCTGGCTCGTGGTTTATGGGGATCCTGATAGCCTCCCGACCTGTTGATTCTCCACTTTTCTCGATCACTTGTCCTGTCATACATTCATCTCAGGGCCTGGGTCAGGGGGACAGGCCCCCCACTGCTGTGCAGGAGGGCTGCAGAGGAATGAGGCCAAGGAGGAATGGAGATATTGGGCTACTGTCCTCTCCGTCAGAAACCATAGGTCTCACTGTGTTAGTGTCTGGAGCTCTCTGGGGGGACAGCTGGGGTCAGAGAAGGAGAGGGCAGTGGGGCAGAGTCCCTGAGCCGGGTGCTTCCGCTCCCTCCTGATGGGGGGCTCGCCTTGCCTGGCACAGATGGTGGCCATGTTGGGGGTGTGTCCTGACCCATGAGGGCCAAGCCAAACAGCCTGGAGACTGGATTTCCTGGTGCAGAGTCTGGGGTATCACAGCAGACATGGTGCTGATCTGGGACATAGTCTCGGGGCCACAAAGCACTGGCTGGGGTGGCCAGAGGCCAGGCCCATGCTCGGTCACCAGGCACTGTCCTGGAGGAAGTTTGGGTCCCAAGCTGTGCTGGCCCAGGCTGGCTGTGGCTTCTGGCCTTCTATATTCTCTCTGGGCCTCAGTTTCCCTATCTATCCAAGGTGACCGTTTGTTAATTTGTTTGGCACACAGGTGCTGTTCTGGGCCCCAAGGAGCTGGTGGTGACCGGAACAGACCTGTCCCGGCCCTGCGGAGGTGGGAGAGCTGTGTGCAGCGCTCTGCTGCTGCGGGCCACACAGGAGGTAGGGAGGGCACCTCTGGGCTGGGCGTGGGGAGGAAGGAGGGAACTGGCTTTCAGGCTGGGGCTGAGCTGCTGCCCATGATGGCCAGGCTTGAGGAGGAGGGATGAGAGTGGGCAGCCCCGCCTGTCCTCCAGATGAAAGCAAACCCGGCAGGCCTGAGCTCAAGGGAGGAGACGCCAATTGTGTCCAAGCACCACTCCCCCGGCGCCCACACCCAACCCAGCTGAAGGATCAAACACCACTGCTTGGCTGCCCGGCAGCGCCAAGCCCAATTATGAGTCTCACGGGGCAGGGGTGGCCTCATGCAAATCCAGCAATTAGACCCGTCCCAGGCAGCTTCTGAGGATCAGCACTGTGTGTGTGCAGGTGTGAGCCCGTGTGGATGTAGGTGCATGAACACTCAGGCAGTGTAGTGTATACGTGTGTGTGCCTGTGTACACATGTGCCTGTGTGGTGAAAGGCACCAAATTCTTGTAAGATGACGAACATTTGGGGCCATTGCATGACCTTCATGCGACACAGAGGAGATTGGGGGCAACAGTGGGACCTGTCCCTGCCTCATTTTCCCAGCTGCTGGCGCAGGCTTGAGTCTTCTTAGGTCCCTGAAGAGACTCTGTCTGCTGGTCTAGGCTGTGGCAGAGAGGGACGGGCTGGGCACTGACGGGCCTGGGCGGCTGGAGAGCCCGGCAGGGAGTTCTTCTTTGGGTGCCCCTGGCTCTCTGCTGGGACCCCCAGCACTTTCACCCCTATACTTGTCTTCTCCCAGCCCACAGGGTCTTTGCACCTGGCTTTTGTGTGAAGATCTTGCTCACTCTGGCATCATCCTGGGTTAGTAACAAATGTCCACTTGTCCCATGCTGTCCAATGCTGTGTGGCTGGTTTGCCCCTGCAGCCTGGAGGACGCAGCGTGGGCACCTGGGTGGCATGGCCTTGGGATAATGCAGGACCTTCACCCTCACGGCCCTTGGGACAGTGCAGCTCTCTGCATGGAGCCCTGGTGGCCCAAGGGGGGTGTTTGGGTGGACACTTCCTTCCTCCCTCCCGCTGCCAGCTTCTCCCAGGCCAGGCCCTGCCCTGCATGCCCAGCCTCCCCTGCAGAGCCCCTCCTGCTCTGGTCGATGCCTCTGCCCCTAAGCTACCCTCTGTCCCTCCTAACCACCTGATCCTTCCTGGCCATGACATTGCAAATCCCTCCCTCCTCTGGGATGAGCCGTTCTTCCTCAGTTTCCTCAGCAACACAATGGGGGGGCCTCTGGTGCTGGCCCTTTCTGGGCTGCAGCTTGTGTTCCCTACTCCCCACAGCTCAGAGCTCCTTGTGAAGCACGTAGGGATTGTCACACTGTGGGGCCTAAAGCAACACAGGACATCAACTTGTCTGCTCCCCTGGAGGCCACTGACCCTAGGTTTGTCAGCCTCTGCCCAGGGCTTTCTAGCCTGCAAGGCCCTCCTCACCTGGGGTGACACAGGTCCTGGCTGGGTGCTCCCCCTCAGGGCAGGAAGGCTGAGACCCCATTTTAGGAAGTCCATCTTGGCCCCACCCAATTCCTGGTGGCAGGGAGGCGCATCCGGGTGAAGGAGGAGCCAGCCACAGCCTGGCTCTGTCAGCACTCAATTCCATCCGTGGCCGTCTGTGGCCGTCCGTGGCTGTCTGTGGCCATCAATGGCCGGCTATGGCGGATGGTGGTATTCATGGTACAACGGAAGGGATCTCCATAGAAACACAGCAAGGTCTAATTAGACACAAGTAAGTGCTTCCTAAATGCACTTTAATTACAGCTCTGCTGAAATAAAAGTCAAACTGAGGATTCAATTGCTGGGGCTGAAAGGGACTTAGCCTTGGCTGCAACCATTTGTGCTGGTTTAAAGGGTGTGGTGATGTGAGGATCCTGGGGGTGCTTATCCCATCCCGAGGGGTTCAGAAGCACTGAGGGGGGGCTGGGTGTAGGGCAGAGTCTGGCATTGTGGGGCAGGATCTGGAGGACAGGAGAGGTGTCTGCAGGTGGCAGGACCTCAGGGCAGTCTGGGGTGTGCCCAAGGGTCAGGATAGGTCAGGAGCCAGGGCAGGGGACGTCCGGGCAGTGGAGGCCAAGGTGACCAGGTCCTGGGCAGCATGGGGAGCTGGGTGGGTAGATTTGCAGTCTCTGGTCAGAACCAGGCCCCGGGAGCAGGGTTTCTGGGGCCCTGGGGCCAGACTGTTAGAGTCCCAGGCAGCCGGACGTCTGATGACGTCTCATGGGGTGGGGGCGTTGCCTCCCTGCAGGGAAGTGGCCCCAGCACCTCCCTGGCTGGGTCCCTGCTGAACAGATGCTGGTGATCCATCACACCTCCTCCTGTGCCCACCACAGGACTCTGATCTGGCCACAAGCTTGGAAAGTGACAGATCAGCAGGAAGGAGGCCCGGTCCCAGGCAGGATTTATTGTGGAGAAACTGCCCTGGCACTACCGCAGGCTTTAGCAACAGGCTTTCTAGTACATAAATCCCACAGCTCCAGCCTCACAGATAAGACCTGCCTGCACCCTTGGAGGGACTGGCGACAGAGTGGGTAGTGTGGGGTAGTGAGTCCAGGCCGGAGTCACCCGGGACTCAGAGTGGGGCTAGAAGGCACCACCTCATTGGGGTTGGTGAGGTGCTCTGTGTGTACCCAGCAGGTCTGGCTGGCCAAGGACTCTGGCTTCTTCTACAGAAGAGGGCGTTCGGGTCCGTCCCTGACGGGGGACACAGACCAGGAGGAAGGGGCAGCTGAGCAGCTGTGGAAAAGCCAGCTGACGAGAGGGTGGCCTTGGAGCCAGGTCTGGAGTAGCACCTGCTCCTGAAAATTACAAATTCTGTGACTCTGGGAGGCTTGTTTTGTGTCTCTCTGCCTCAGTTTCCTCATCCATGAAAGGGCTGCATTCCTCTGAGCCTAAACTCAGCCTTAAGTGTGCTTCTCAAGTGCACCGTGGGGAAGTGGTGAATTAGGAGGGATCAAGGGATGGGGCAGATAGTGGGGCCCGGTGTGGAAGGAAGCAGCCAGATGTGGCACTCGGGAGCCTGTGCACACCTCAGGGAGCTGAGCTCATCTGGGCTCCAAGCACCCGCACAGGGATGCAGGACACTAGGAGGGCAGCTGAGGCCCACAGTGCAGCCTGAGCACAGCTGGCACAGATGCCCACTCAGCCTCCGGTCCCAGCAGGGACCAACCTTCAGCACAGGCCCAGTGGTGGATCCAGACCAGGCTGAGAGGCCCTGGATGGGGACAGAGACGGAGATCTGGGGGTGGCAGCGTTGTACACTCTGGGCTGCAGGGCTGCCAGCGGGCCTGGCCACACTCTTGTGGTCGGCGTTTCCTACCCAGCAGGTTTGTGTGGCAGACAACCACAGACACGAGGCCGGGACCCACTGGGAAGCCTCCCCTTGGAGGGCTGGGGCGAGGAGCCACCACCTCCCCACCCACTGCTGTGCCTCCGGAACCACCCCAGCCAGCTGGCCTGGCTCTGCCCATGATCCACAAAGGTTGGGCAGAGTGTGGGCCCTGAGGTATTTGACTCTGCTTTCATGAGTGCAGAGACACTTTGACTAGCCATTAGGTAATGGCCTGATTGACTCTCATAAATTAGAAATGTAAATAAAAATATCAAGAATGCATCAAGCACACTTAGCCTACGGCAGAGCTCTGTTTAGCCCTGTGGCCCGCTGTGGCATATTGCTTGTTTGCCTGAGAGTCCTGGCTCTGTGAGAGGGTGGTGCTGCTGGCGACTTGGCTTCCCTCAGTCTCGGTCTCCAACCAGAGCCACTCGCGTTTGGGCGGCGTTTGGGGCTGGCGCTTTTCTGCTCCTGGGAAAGATCCAAAGTCCACATTCAAAGTAGTTTTTACTCAATGCTTACTGCTCTTGCACCGTGTTGAACCCTCCTACATTGGGAAGGTCTGTGAACATCATAGTGGGTGTAGTCCTGCCCCCGGTGAACGGGGCAGGACGCAGGGAATCGCAGGTGCCTGGGGGATCAGGGTGGGTCTGACCTCATGACCAGTGTTCTGAGGCCCGAAGAGTTTTCTCCTGTGGGTGGCGGGAGGGGAGGTCGAGGATGCGAGCAAGGCTGGAGAAGGATTCAAGTGCCACTCTGCTGTGAAGGGTGTGAGGAGCTGGGACTTGGCCTTGTGTCCCACAACTCCGAGTCTGCCCCAGAGCATCGCAGGGGACCAGCCTGGCCTTGCTGTAGGCCCGGGCAGATGTCCCACCCTCAGACGTGAGCTTTCCTGTGGGTTTTAGGGTGACAGGTTTGTGGCAGTTTGTCAGTCAAATATTTTGCTGGACAACTTGCCCCGTGAATGCCTGGTGGCTGCTGCAGCAAATTAACAAACTCGGGGCTCCAGACAGCAGGATGCCCCTGTGGAGGTTCCAAGCCATGAAGTCTGAGGTCCACGTCCCGGGGGCGCATGGTCAAGGTGTCTGGAGGGCCATGTATCCTCTGAAGGTGTGGCGGGGGTGGTGTCCCTCCAACCTGGGGTTCCAGGCATCCCTGAGTTGCGGCCCCGCCCCTTGAGCTCTGGTCTTCCCTCAGCCATCCCCTCTGTGTGCACTGCCCTTGAATAAGACACACTGCATTTCGGATTCGCCGGAATGCCCAAGGACAACTCTGCATGCCCTCCACATCTCAGAACTCTTAACATAATCACATTTGCAAGATCAGCATCAAGGAATGTCACGTCCCCAGGTTTCGGGCTGGGGATCTGACAGCCTCGGGACCACCGTTCTCCTCCAAGAGGATCAAGTACTTTGACCTTGTCCTGTGCACAGCGGTGTGGTCATTTCTATCCTTCTCTTTGCGAGTGCTCTGGCTGCAGTCTCTCCGTCTGGTCCGCGTCTGTCTGGGGGTCCTGTCCTTGTGACCCCAGGCTGGTAAGAACATGCTGGTCAGGTCACCCTCAGTCACCTCCCAGCTTTCCCAGGAGAGTCCCAGCTGCCGTCAGCTGTGTTTCTGTTAATTATTTCTACCCTCAGAGTCCTTCAGGCTGGAAAGGAAGTGGGCCACCTGAGAAGTGCCCGCCTGCCTCAACTGCTTCTTCACAGCTCTTGAGGAATGGCCGGAGGCCAGCAGGACCCTGGCGCTGCCAGCTGCACCTTAGAGTTGTCAGATGATTGGGGGCAGTCTTCTCTGGAGTCCCTGCTCCTCCCCAAGAACCCCGCACCCACCAGGGGTGCAGGTGCCACTGGAGAGGGGAACTGTCTTCAGCTGGGAACCCGTGTGTACTGAGTGGAGGGGCGCAAGGGTGCCTCGGGGACATCCCCGGCAGACTTGGCCCCCGGCCCTGGGATGTGGATGTTGCACATACACATGCCTGGCTCCTTACTATGTGGCACATCGCAGCAGGATGGTGACATGGTCCAGCTGCCTTCTGTCAGGACCTTGAGGGAGACCTGGACCCTCCTCCCCAGGACTAGGGTGTAGCCAGAGGCCGGCATCCAGTCCCCCCAACACAGATCCCCCACCTGCACAGATGTGGAGAAGAACATGCTATTACTTCTTTCTCCTTGGAAAGAGACACTGTCCACGGGGGAACTGCCTTGACTATTGGCCTGTTAGGGAAACTAAGGCTGCCCTGGTCTGGGACCTGCCCTTACCTCATGAATGGCTGAGGCTTTTGGCTCTGAGATCTCTGCAACCGCAGAGCTGCGGACTGAGCCGTTCCTACGGAGAGGAAGCAGAGATGGGGCTGGGTGCTGGGAGGGTGTGGGACGGGGCCCTCTGTAGGCCCAGATGTGTGGCAGTGGAAAGGTCTGTGGGCTCACCCCTGGCATGGACGGGGTCCTGGGGAAGCATGGAAGAGACCTGAACAGCCAACCCTGGGTCCCTGCCTGCTCTCTGTGGAGACAAGGGGCCGACTTGCTGCTGTCCTGGGCTCCCCCCATGCTGGGTTCAGGACAGTGCCTGGCTCCCACATCCTAGCAATGGACAGATCAGTTGGTAAAGGGGTCAGCGACCATGTGGCCACACTGGCCGGCTCATTCTTACTGTGCTAGGCATCTTGGGAGACCAGCTGGTAAGCAAGCCCCCTCGTTCTGGCAAGGGTTTTGACTCAGCTCCAGGGAGGACTGTTTGGGTGTCCCTTCTTCTGTGGGGATGACATTCAAGAGGCACATCCTTGGCTCTGTTCCTGCTGTGCCTTCCTGGCCTTGGTTTCTACATTTGTACCTTGGAGGGTTGGGTGGGCAGTATAGACTGAGGGAGCAGGCTGTCTGCCCAGGCCGTCTTCCAAGATAGGCCAGGAGTTTGTAGCAGCCTCTTCTGTGGGCTGGGGCTGGGCCGGGCATCCCTGATCCTGGCACCTAGCAATTGGAGGTTCCAGATGGCTGAGAAGCTGCCTCTTGAGTCACTGCTGTGCCCCATTCTCTGAGCAAAGGCTGTGCTGGGCCTTGTACACAGAAGGCACAGAGCATGGGAGTCTGCAGATATGAGTTTGCAGAGTGGCCCAGCTTCAGTGGTGGGTGGACAGGGACGACAGGGCCTGGCTCACATGGCGTTTAGGAGGCAATGAGCTGTTGGAAGATCTGACCATTCTGAAAGCGTTACCTCCGCAACCCCTCCAGTCCTGGCTCCTGCTTTTCCCTCCACTCTGCTGCCCGCCTGAGAGGGTACAGCCGGGTAGTGGCCCAGGGAGAAGTGGCAGCCTCTGCCCTCTCCTGCAAGGAGACCCTCTACTCCCCTAAGCCTCCAGCATCGCTAGCCTTGAAGTGGACGTGAGACTCAGCTCTAGGAGATGTTCGTACAGAGGAGACTTCCAGGAATATGCAGGTCACCACTCATTTTCAAAATTTTCTATGTAAACTGTTTTAAAGAGAAAAATCCAAATGCTTCTAAGTAAAAGCAATGACAGAAGCGGCAGCAGCAAAGCCTTTGAGACCCAGATGGGAGTTCGACTCTGACCGGTCCCTTCTCCCCGTTCTGGGCCTGTGGGCGGTGAGTGGGCTGCAGGAGAGCTGCCCCAGCCCCTGGTGCTCCTGGGCCCACTGTTACTCAGCCATGCCAAGGGGATGTCGATAAATAATTTGCATAGCACTCTCCCCTCTTGCCTTTTTATCAATATTTAATGACAGGACACAGGATACTTTTGGTGGCAAGTCCTTTGGGGCTCTTCTCTTGTGACGGGGACAGAGGTCTCATCAGGGACCCTCATTACAGTTATCTCACTGAGGCCCAGGTGGCCTGGCTGGGGAGCCTTGAGATGAATTTAATGGTGCAGAGAGGCGCAGGCTGTGTCGTGCAATCCGCGCACCCACGGGAGCCTCTTGCACAGACCCAGGGAGCAGTGTTTGGTCTGGTTCAGCAGCTGCTCAGAAATCGCAACCACACCAGGGCCGTGGGTGGGGTCTTCTTACAGGCTATACGGGCTGGGACCCCGGCCTCAGGGGCACAGGACGCTGCCACCACTCTGGAATGCAAGCCCCTTTGTGGAAATTCATCTTTGTCTGCATCTGGTAAGCTGTAGCTCTGACTCCAAAGCCACGCTGGGGGTCACAGGGCTGTCAGTAAACAAGGTGGCTCAGTGACAGATTCCAGGGGCTGGGATGAATATCCTATGTCAGGCCCCACCTTGTCCTGGATAAACAGGAGAGGCGACAAGGCAGCGGGCAGGAGGGCCAATCTGCAGCTGCTGTGCGCCTCTGGTGTGGATGTTGCATCCGTAAATAACTCAGCCCTCCAGGAGGCCAGCGGCGATGGAGCCCCATGTGGGGGCCACGGCAGCAATGACAACCCGGTGCTCTGATATACGGTGCTCGACTTGGGCATAGGATTATTCCGAGCCAAGATTTATTGCCCTTCAGGAAAGGGCCCGATGTTCTGTTGACTCAGCCCCAGATGGTGTTTGGCTTTGGGGAGAGGGGACAGAGTCCATTTCATGGTCATGGGCTCAGGCTGGGGCCTTGCAGGTGGCCAGGGGCCCTCTGTGTGGGGCCACAGGAATGGTGGGACAGCAGCAGCTCCTCTTTCCTGTGGGCCATGTGTGCTGCTGGAGAGGGACCCAGATCAGGGGGGAGGGAGACAGAAGGGATGGTGGGACAGTGCCTGAACTTTGAGGCAGATTCAACTCTGAGTGCTGGCCGCTGGGTCCCCACATGTCTTGACATGGCAGGTCCCTTTGCTGCCCGGTGCCTTGGTGCTCCTGCTTGTAGGCACCAGCAGCTGCTTCCTGGGAGTCAGAAGACAACGTGCTCGGGACTCCTCCCTTAGTGCCCATACCCCAGGAGTAGCCCAGGCCTCCTCCCTGGCGCTCCCAAGTTGAGCACAGGGCTCCCACCGTAGGGCCCTCTGGTCCCTTCCCACACTCCCCATGGCAACTTCATGCCTGCCCGAGTGTCCTCAAGCTCTACTCCACATGCTGGTCTTCCTGGGGACAGTGAGGGGTGTCGAGGGTTACTGTGCCCAGCTGTGTGTGGCAACCCCTGGCAGAGAGGGAGGAGGTGTGTGGAGCTGGGTCCTTCCTGGGGTCCACAACGCCAGGCCTGGCCTGCACCAGGGGCTGGGATGCATGAGAGCTCAGGGCCTAGCAGGTGGGACCAGGCAGGGCAGAGGCTTGGGACACCCAGCAGGAGGCATGGAGAACGGAGTGGAAAAACAGGGGCACAAAGTGGGGGATGTACAGTTGGCCGGTGCCTGTGGTCCTTGAGAGGCATTTGCAGGGTTAGACCAGGAGAGGCCAGGGAAGAGGCCCAGCCTTCATTCTGAAGGTGGGGGGCACCATGGCAGGTGTGGCTTGGGAAGTGGCCAGCACGGTGGCCAAGAGGTTTCCTGTCCTAGGCCTGGCCCCCTAGCAGTCTGCCTCCTGGAAATGTGGAGCAGGTGCCTCTCCTCTCCTGAGACCACTGCCTCACCCTGCTTGGCAGCTGCTGTCCCCTGCCTTGCACTGTGGGTGGACAGTGGCTGGCAGCTCTGCCCACTTTACATGGAGCCACCTCTGCGGCTGGGACCAGCAGCCTGCATAGGCCTGACAGGAAAGATAAAAATGATGAAACGTCTGTTCTCTGACATGGAAAGCCAGGCTCCCATGTTTGGGGTAATTGGAAAAAGATCTTCCTGCCTCTGTTTGTGTGCAGGGCAGAGATGGGCTCTGCTATCCTGTGTCCCAAGTCCTTCTGGGTGCTGGCACAGCTCCAGCAGCCTGGAGAGTGCACTACAGCCTGGCTCTAACTGGAGCCCTGAGGAGGCAGGGGTGATGGCTGGACCCTTTGGGTTCTGACATGTGGAAGTGTCAAGAAGCACTGGGTGAAGTGAACTGACCCAGGAGGGACAGGGGAGGACCTGTGTGGGCCCCTCTGTATGTGATGTGGTGGCACAGGTCGATGACTCCAGAGCTCTCGTGAGTATACCGACAGCCTTTGTCACAGTTCTGTAATGTGACCCCTCCTGCTGGGGTGATCAGCCACTGAGATGCCTGGCTGTTCAACCTTCATTCTTGGGGAATGGCATGCGTGGGGCAGGACCCTGATACCAATGCTGAGTGTGGAGTGCCCCTGAAGGAAGAACACTCAGAGTTGACAGGCAAGATGCCTCTCTGCCCACCTGCCCCACTGGAGATGTGTGACCTGGGCTGGTCACTCATCCGAGGATGGGCGTGGGGGCTCCCAGGCCAGGCCCGCACCCCAGGCCTTCATGAGCTGATTCTTGGAGTGCAGCCCATGGAGCTGGCCGGCCTGGCCCTGGCATGGCACTGCATGAAGGGCATGGCACACAGGGGACCAGGTACAAGCCGGGGCCACTCAGGGAGCAGCTGGTTTCCTCTGAGCTTCCGGGATGGATGGACCCTGCCATGGGTCTCAGGCGCAGCCCTGCCCCTGCCTAGGAGCAGCTGGAACGGTCAGGCACTGAGGTCAGCGTTGTCCTCTGCCAGGGCCCTGGTTGCATCCCAGGCTTCTGAGAGAATGTCGTGGTCTCCACTGTGCCTGGTGGTGGCTGTGACCCCTGGAAGTGGGTGAGGACTAGCCCAGAGGTGGGGAGTCAGTGCCAGTGGGGTCTGCTTGGCACGAAACACGGGGCCACATAGGGTCCTGCAGTCCTTGGTGCCCTGGACAAGCATCCTGAAGCCAGCAGGAGTGTAGCTGAGGGGGCGGGACCTCAGGGGTCCTTGCGGTTCTCAGAACCTCAAATGCAGGAAGTCAGGTGGAATCCAGGTCCACACTTTCATTTAACCCAGATAGATTTTCATTGCAATGTCCCTGTCCCTTCCTGGAGGGCTCAAACTGGGCCAGCATCCTACCCTCCTCCTCTCTTGTCGGGGAAGAGTCCTCCTCCCAGGACCCCCAGGATGGATTATGGTTAAAAACACTAATAATCAAAATGCAGAAAACCCATGGTGACAACTTGTATATATTTTATCTCTTCTAATAAATTCTCTCCATTTGGATTTCTGTGGTTTTCCCATTTCCCCTTCCATTTCCTTCTCCATGAGTTTAGCCTGCTAATGAGATTTGGGGTCTGCTATCTAGGGAAATGTCTCTAGGAGATTTATGGGGTACTGCTGGCCCCGGCTTGTCTTCAGCAGGAAGCTCTGGGGTCAGATTTGATTTGGTCCAGGACTGAGAGTGGAAATGAGCTGGGGACCAGGTCTGGGCAGGGGCCTCTGGCAGGTGTGGGTGGTGGACAGGCCAGAGGAGGAGCATGTGGTTTCAGGTGGCCTTGAGATGACACACACACCCTGGTGGTGACCAGAAAGGCCTGGGTGGGCGTCACTGGCCGTCCCATAGTGGGTCTAGTGTGGCCATGCGGCCACGTGGGAGTCCTCCCTGGGCCTCCTGGCCAGCATGGAGGGCTTCTAGTCCCATCAAAGGGCAGTGCCTGTCTCAGACCACTCAGTGACCCATGATGTTCCGCCTCAGGGCTAGACTCCAAGTCTGGCCATGCCCTGGGTTCTCCAGGATTCAGGGACCCCAGGCTGGGGCCACCACTTCAGAAGGTCTCACTGGGTGGCTTCAGCCCATTTCTGGGCTGAGGTCACCCTGGGGTAGCAGTGACCCTGGGCCACATAGCCTCCTGGGCAGAAGTTGCTGAGGTCCTTATCCCTACCCAGAAATCCCCAGGCCAGCCTGGCCCTCTGGTGATGGAGGTGGAGACCGGGCAGGGAGGGGCAGCCAGGAACCCGCAACTCGGTAGCCCTGGGGCACTGTCTGCAGCCTGGAGGTCGGAAGTGAGCTTGGTCCAGACCTGTGGGCAGGGCAGACAGACCCTGGGCACAGCTCCCTTCTTGGGCTCTGGAAGCTGGGCCTGCTGGAGCCTGAAGATGGCCTGGTGGTCTGGGGAGCTGGAGCAGCAGAGGCACCCGGCAGCTGTGGATCGCCTGGAGCCCTGTGCCAGGTGGGGAGGACCAGGTCCTACAGACTCCTCTGTCTTGTCCCCAGAGCCACTGGTGCCCAGGTGGGGCTCTGAGGTGGGTGAGGGGCTCCCTGGGTGATGACCCAGCCTCCAGGCCACAGGACCTTTGGGTGGTATACATGGGGGTCTGGGGCAGATGAGGGCTGCAGATTCATGGATTAGGCCCCTGGATGGGGCCCAGCCTGTTTTTTGGGTCAGCTAGGTCTGACCTTGTCATGTGACCTTGGGGTCTCTTGCCTCCCTGGGCTGGATGGGGCTGGGATGGTGCTGAGAAGGAAGGGTGATGCCGTGGGGTGGCATCCCTGTCCTTGCAGGTAGACATTAATCCAGTCCCATCTCCTGGGATCATGGCTCTGCGGGCAGGGATGCTGGGTAGGCTCACTCCCACCCAGCTCCGACCCACCTTGGGCGAAGGGTTCGTGCTCTCTGGGAGCTGGAGTGTAAACTCTGGTGGCTTGGGGTGGCTGTGGGGATCCACCACAAGTGTGGAAAGCTTTGTCACTGAGGCCGTAGTCCCGTGCCTTGGGCATCATGGGATTGGCTGCCTTAGACTGATTGCTGTGATGTTTGATGTTTGTGATGTGTGTCCCGTGGCTTCTGACTTGCAGGGAGAATGGGGAGGAGCGCTGTGCCTTTAAAAAGATGTCCACGCAGGGCCAAGGGGCTGCTCCTCCCAGCGCTGGGCCAGCCTCTGCAAATACACAATAAATTACCATTTCCCAGGCCACCCGCTGCTTCCAGACAGCTGCTGTCTTATTAACATTTACGTGTCATTTTGTACAGCTAATATTGTCTTAGAGAAATTAGGGGCAGCTTATTAGTATTTGATTTAGTGGCAGAGCCCGGTGAATCCGGTGAATCCGAGGTGCCTGGATGGGGCTGGGGGGTCCCTGGCTCCTCACAGAGAGGCCGATGAATGCAGGGGGTGGGGTTTGCAGGGACCAAGGTTCTGGGGGACCTGCGTAGGGTCAGTGGTCCTGTGGTCCTGGGACAGTGGTTCTGTAAGATGTCTTCCTGTGGTCCTGGGGGACATGGCCTGGCCTGATGCATGGTGGTTTCCGTGGGAAGGACTCAGATGACCCGAGCTGTGAGTCTGTGTGCTGCCTGCTGTGCTGTGCTCTCAGAGACCCAGGGTCCTGCCCCCTCAGCCTGTGCCTTACCTGTGTGCTAGGCCCCAGGGCACAGCCCCGGGGGTAGCCTTGCAAGTGCCTTGTAGGCTCAAAGCTTGTGCAATTTGGGGTCTATTTTAAGAAAGAAAACATGAAAACAGGATCCTAGTTGTTCCAGAGCCTTATGAAAGGTGGTGAGGAGAGGGGCTGAGAGAGTCCCCACCCAGGCCTGTCAGCCTGGGCACATGCTACTGTCCCCAGGAGCCCCTCTGGTAGGCAGTGCCAGACTGCAGGGAAGCTGGGCAGAGGGGCTGCTGGATGAGCCCTAGGTGCACTGTGGACAGTCCAGGGTGGAAGGGAAGGAGCAGCTGGGCCTTAGGCCAGGCCACTCTCCGGGAACCCAAGCTGCTGCCTCCAGGAATCCCTCAGCCCTCTCCCCAGCTGGCTGCACACCGTGGTGCGCATGAAGCTGGGGTGCTTGGACTTCACACCTTGCACCTGGGGCTGCCAGAGGGGTAGGTTCTCCTTCAGTTCTGGGTCTGATGACCTTGGCGAGGGGCTCTGACCAGCCCAGCATGGCTCAGGTGGCCCTTGCCACTTGCTGGGCTGGTGTGATGGGGCTGTCTGGTCCTAATCCAGCAGCTCTCACAGCAGCAAAGAGGTAGGCAGGCCACTCGGGAATGGCCAGAGGTGGCGGGCTCCTCTGGCTGAGCCACAGCTGCTCTGGAGCTCAGAGGACCACGTGGCTGAGCTCCATTTGGGAGTAAGAAGAAGGCACTGTTGGGCCAAAGGGCCTGGGACTTCCGTCCAGAGCAGTGAGGAGCTTGGAGGGCTTGGCCAGGCGACCAGCTCATTGGGATTGTCACTGTGACTGGGGTGGGAGATTCCTGGAGAGGTGACTGGTTGAGACTCATCAGGGGACTGACTCTGCCACCGTTAGAGGGGCCCCATGTGGGAAGAGCCCAAGATGAGGCTCATGGGGGAGGCAGAGAGCGGCAGCTGGGCGGGGGGTGAGATGCCACAGGTGTGTGGGGTGGCAGCCACCGAGGTCATTGCTGGGCCCCCTGTGGGCGGGGGCTCTTGGGCGATGCAAGGACTAGGCACCCGTGCTGTGTCCTTGGCTGTGTGCACCTGGCTTTCCTGTCCCTGACCCACTCACCATGGTCACCAGCAGCATCCCATGGTGCCCGGCCTCCTTGTCCCTGTGAACTGTGGCCTCTTACTGAGCCTTCCTGGCCACATTCCGGTTTGAGTGAAATGAGCCCTTCTCCCTGGCCCTTCTGTCACTTGAGGGCCTGTCCGGGAACAATGGTAGGCCCACAGCTGGAACCAGGCCTCATCAGGGATCCTACCCCGCATGCTAATGTGGGATTAGTGCCTAGATGAGATACACAGAGCCTCTTCCCAGGGGCTGCCTGCTGAGCCAGGCAGGGGCCAGGCCCCACCCAAGTGGGGGGAGGCGGTGTGCCCAGGAGGCTGTGCAGGGCCACTGTGGCTCCTGAGTGCCTGCCCACTCTCTGCTGGGGCGAGGCAGTCACTTAGCAGGGCTCTGAGCCACTTTCCTAGGGGCAGGTGTCATAAATGACTTGTGGGAGGTCGTTCCCAGGTGCCTCTGCCTGGCCTGTTATTTACTTACGTGAGATAATGTAGTGGCAGCTACAGGCATGTAGTATTTACGGCATTGGCTGGCTTGGCCCACCAGTCAGCTCCCTATCCAGGAGCATTGGTTGAGATATGTGTGGAGCCGTGGGGATCCCCACATGGTCACATCAGCCTTCCAAGAGCTCCTGGGCAGCTCCGTCCCCTCAGAAGGGACGCCTGTGTGCCAGGGCCCGAGCTGGCCCTGCCAGCCCTGCCGCGATGTTCTGCTTGGATGTGAGCAGCGCTGTTGAAGATGGCTGGGCTGACATTTATTAAGCACCTCCTGTATGCTGATCTCTGCTGCGGGTGTTGGCCCCATGTTTCCCTGAGTGCCTGCAGTGGCCCTGTGAGGTTGGTGTTTCTGATGGGAAGCAGGTCAGGGTGGCAGGGATGCCGTCGGCAGCCTTCTCTGTTCTCACCGTGAAGACCAGCTTGCAGGGACGCATGTCTGCCCCTCCCGTCCATCCCTTTGTGTGCTGCACAGAGATGCCAGAAGGAATGTTGTGCAGGGGTGGAATGGGGTGGGGTGGGGTGGGGTGGGGTGGGTGTCATTCCCAGTTTAGGGCGATCTGGTCGCCACAGTTCCTTGTTCTATTTATCCTGAAGTCCAGCAGCAGCCCAGGGAGCAGATTATCAGTGCTGGCGCTGATGAATTGGACCCAGGCTGAGGTGCAAGAAAAACCCCGTGTTTATTATTGGAGACAAAGCTGCAGTGGCTGGCACGTGCCTGTGGCTGCCCCACACTGTGGCAGGCTCAGGGGCTTTTGGGAGGCCCTCGCCTACAAGGGAGGTGGATCCCATTAGCTGGCTGTCTGTGGGGGAGGGGCTGACCACATGTCAGCGGGATGGAGGGGAGAGGAGATGATCAATGAGGGCCTATCGATTTGCATTTTTCCCTACAATTTGATTAAGAAGGATATGGAGATGCAACATGGGGAGGGGTCTGGGCGGGAGCCCCAGGCTGGCCGTGGCTCAGGGGGTCTTTCACGTTCCAGAGTCGGAAGGGCCTTTGTCAGGTGCTGGTGAGGATCGATAGGTATTAGAAATGATAATGAGTCAATTCTGCTCAGCTGAGAAGCCTTAACCACTTCACTGCTTGGGTGTCCAGGGCAGGTGCTAGTGCAGGCCCCACTCAGGCCCTCAACAGCTCCCTCCCCAGAATGGTGGCTTCCAAGACAGAGCCCGAGTCCACCAGGTCCTGGAGGTCCCTGGCAGGTAATGTCACCAGGAGGGACCAGGACAGCCCGGGGCAGGAGCTGGACAGGGGCCTGGGGCCGGGATCAGTTGTGCCAGACCCCAAGGGCTTAGTCTGTATGTGTGGTACCCTGCCTTCAGAGCACCTTGCCAAACACAGGCGAGGTGGGTCAGGGTGACTCTGATTATAGCCACAGAGAAGAGCTGTCAGGGCTGGCCGCCGCCTGCCTCTCCAGCACGTGAGGCGAAGTGTCCTGCTGGACCTGTCGTGTGCCGACGGAGCACTGACCTCTGGGGGGCCGCCGCGCACCTCTGGGCCCCGCTTTCCTCATCTGTAGAGCACCGTCTGTGTGTGCCAGCAGAGGGGTTCAGGAAGTGGTGACAAGGACTTTGCTCACTGCAGCCCTGAGCCAGGGCTTGCTGTCCAGACTGTCTGTGGCACTCCAAGCTTGGCTGCAGCTCTGTGCCATGGTGGTGGATGGTCAGTGTCCGGGAGTCTGACTGTTCCTCCCTGAAGGAAGGAAAACCATTCACTTTTCTAAGTGATTGTGAGAATCGCACGAGTGATTGTAGGGGAAGTGTCCAACATCATGGTCATCTCTGTCATTGTCAACACCATCCTCACCCCATGCCCATCTTGCCCCCACTCCGTCCTCACGCCATCTTTACCACCACCGCAGCACCACCCTACACCGTTCCCACCCTCACTCTCAGCACCATTTCCACCATTGCTGTAGTCATTCTTGGCATCATTGTCGTTACTGTCATCATCTTGGCAGGTAACACGGTTTTCTTCCCAACCCCTGAGATCTGCTCACATGTATCCCACCCCTGCTACCTTTATTTGTCCCCATGTCCAGCCCACCCTGGAGACTGCTCGTTTGCTTACAAACCTTCAGCAAGGTCCTGGGCAAGGAGGCTTGACCCCTCGCCTCATGCGTTGGCACTTGTCTGTGGGCTCCAGGGGAACATGTGTCCCCACCACAGCCACTGTAGCTGCTGGTCTGCCCCGTGGGGCCTGTGGCCAGGCAGGTGGACTGCAAAGAGATGCTCAGGGTCAGGGCTGTGGGGCTGTGGGAGCTGGAACGAGGTCTGCAGGTGGGAGGGGCTCCAGCCCTGGGGACAGACCTGGCCACCGTCCACCCTGGGGTGATGCTGCCTTTGTTTAGCCAGGTGTAACAGCAAGGGGGTGAATGCTTGCTGTTGCCGTGCATGGACTTACTGTTTTAGGGCTCGATTCGCGGGGAAGGAGACAAGATACCACTCACAAATATTAATTAAGTTTTTAAAATAACAATAAAGAAAGTAAGAGAAAAGGAAAAAGCTCTAGGAAAATCATACCACCAATCCATCGTTTCTATCACTGGCAATCTGCAGCACAGGAGTAGTTCAAGCAGAGATCTTAACTTTTGCTAGAGAAGCAGAATCCATGTGGGACGCAAGAAGAAAACAGCAGTCGTGGAGGCGCCGCCAGCAGCAGCCCCCATCGAGGCACAGTGACATCCAGCAGCCTCAGGGGCGCGAGAGTAGAAATCAGCAGCCGTTGTGGGGCACAACAAGAAAGGGGGACCAGCAGCCCCCACCGGCGCACAGAAAGATATCATCAGCTATGTGAGCGAAAAACAAAACATCAGCTACATGAGCGAAAGAAATCATCAGCAACCTTTGGCGGGCATGGGAGAGGGAGAGGAGAAGAGAGTGAAGGAGAGAGTGAAGAATAGAGTGAGAGTGAGAGAGAGCGAGAGAGAGAAGAGCACGCCTGGGTGCTGCACCCATAGTTATCTGTGCTCTGACAAAGGAACGCCCTTCTCTGGGAAATGGGCGTGTGCGACCTTACCTCAGGCATTCACCCTGGGTCTGGCTAAGACCCCGGATGCCGCCAGGGTGCATATCAAAGTAAATTCTTTGTTGATGGTAAAACTGTTCCTGCAAGTTAGACCTTGGAGAACAGGCGCACACTGGGAAGGTGAGACCTTTATCAGAACACAGGCATTCAAGCCAACTCTCAATAACCCTATAATGACTCTTACACCAGGCTGGGACTGCAGAGGGTGCATCCTGGCCGGGGCAGCTGGAGGACATGGTGTCCTTACCCGGGTTGTCTGTGGGCCTAGTGTGGGCCACTGTGGGCTGTGGATGTCCTAAGGAGGTTGGGGGTGTATGGAGAATACGGCGCCCTCTGGGGACTGGGAAGGACCCACACATGGACTGGGAGCGCAGGGGTGGGCAGTGGGCAGGGGTCCAGGGCCGGGTAGGAGCAGAGATACGGGAGGAAGATCTACGGGATGCTGGCCTGGGGCCGCTTGGGCCTGGTGGTACCCTGCGGCTTGTGGCATGGTGGGAAGGGCAGTGAGGACTCGTCCAGCAGGTTGACCTGCCCCCAGCAGGAGGAGCAGGCACTGCCTCAGAGGAAGGAGGGATGGCCAGCTCCTGACAACACCTGGGATCAGCAGCTTCAGGCAAAGAAAATGCTTTGTAATGTTCGAATTAATTATTGATCAGTGCGGCACGTGCTTGATTGCTGCCTCTTGTCGGCCAACCTGGGCTCCTGCTGTGGGTGCTGCAGAGTGGCAGGACCCCTGGGGTGATGGTGACACCCCATTAGTCACCTTCTCCCTGCTTGTGCTGGGAGAGTGATCCAGACACAGGGGGTGGGTGGAGAGCACACGGGGTTGTCTCCGATGGGGCAGGAGACACGTGG
>PVJO010014970.1:0-46244 GCA_004026905.1 Hystrix cristata
TGATAAAAGCCATATATGACAAACCAATGGCCAACATTACACTAAATGGTGAGAAATTAGAAGCTTTCACACTAAAATCTGGAACAAGACAAGGTTGCCCACTGTCACCACTATTATTCAACATAGTTCTAGAAACATTAGCCAGAGCAATTAGACAAGAGAAAGAAATAAAAGGAATAAAAATAGGAAAGGAAGAAGTTAAACTTTCGCTATTTGCAGATGACATGATATTCTACATAGAAGACCCAAAAAACTCCACCAAAAAACTGCTGGATTTAATAAGCAAATTCAGTCACGTTGCTGGATACAAAGTCAACACCCAAAAGTCAATAGCATTCCTATACGCAAACAATAAACCCACTGAAAAAGAAATAACAAAAGATATACCTTTCACAATTGCACACAAAAAAATAAAATACTTAGGAATCTATCTAACAAAGGAAGTAAAAGATCTTTACATCGAAAACTATAGCACTCTAAAAAAGGAAATTGAAAAGGATATCAAAAAATGGAAAGACATCCCATGCTCCTGGGTAGGAAGACCCAACATAGTGAAAATGGCTATACTTCCTAAACTACTATACAGATTCAATGCAATTCCAATCAAGATACCCCTAACATACTTCAAAGAATTAGAAAAGACAATCATGAATTTCATCTGGAACCACAAGAGACCAAGAATTGCAAAAACGATCCTAAGCAACAGGGGAAAAGCAGGGGGCATCACAGTCCCTGACCTAAAACTATACTATAAAGCTACAGTATTAAAGACAGCATGGTACTGGCAAAAAGACAGACCTGAGGATCAATGCAATAGATTGGAGGATACAGAAACAACCCCAAACACACTCAAATACCTCATCTTTGACAAAGGAGCCAAACACCCTCACTGGAAAAAGGATAGCCTATTTAACAAATGGTGCTGGAAAAATTGGCTTACCACATGTCGAAAACTAAAACTAGATATATGTTTCTCACCATGTACTAAACTCAAATCAAAGTGGATCAAAGACCTAAACATTAAAACAGAAACACTAAATTTCCTGGAGAATAAAATAGGAAGAACCCTCGAAGACATAGGGGTAGGAAAAAAATTCATGAACAGAACCCAGAATGCACTGGATGTATTTTTAAATGAGTGTTTATACTCCACTGTTCATCCACATTATCACGAGAGCCTCTGTCTTTGCATACAAAGCAGGGAAGAACTGCTGAATGAAGTCAGTGTGCTGAATGGAGCTGAGAGTGGGTGGAGGGAAATGTCTGTCCCCTTTCTGCTCTGTTATTTTTCTTTCCCCTCCTATCTGGTATTCTATGATAGACTCTGACAGCTTTTTCAAACCGAAATGACTGAGAAAAATGGGCCTGACCACCTAAACTCAGGAAAAGCACATTGGAAACTTTTTTCCAGCCTACGTACACTCCTCAGATGTCAGTGAATGGAGCTCTTCCATTTACAATGCACTTGAAAGACTGTTGATGCTGACAAGCATCACCTCATTTGATTCAACTACCTGTGAGACAAGGCAGGCAGGTGAGAAGGCCATGATGCGATGGAGGCCTCACTGCTAGAAAATGAGAGAGCTCAGCATGAGGTCCAATCTTCCTACTCTTGGAAGTAAATGCAAGGCCTTTTACACACTCATATCATGAACTGAGACATCCCCACCCCCAGTATCTGATCCACTCAGATATATAGGAAACAGAACTCTGGGTAAAAGAACCCTGCCTGTGTGGTTCTGCTCTTGAGTTCACTGTGATTTCACAAGGGAGTTACTAGGTTCTAGGACAGTGACTTTCTAGATGTCAAGTAGAGTTTTATCTGCATCTGCTCCTCTCCTAGTGAGAAATACACTCCTAGGGGCAAATTACCTATCGTTCTGAATTTTGATTTCTTGGTAAATTTGAGATATTCATTGAGGGCAGGACTGGGTAGGCTGTAATGATAAATGGCAGGCAACTGGAAAATATTTTATAAACACAGAACTTAATATGAATGCATAATTAAATTACCTCCAAGACTTTGGCTGTTCTGTTTCCCTTGCTCCTGGAAAGAATGACTCCATTAAAGGGCTTATGATACTCTATAACTACAATATGTTAATATGAAGGAGGTGGGGATTTTAATGGAAAAAAGATCTGATATAGTATCAGTTTAGATTTGGGGAAACCCAGCATGAGCAAGGTCCTGGAGCCCCCAATCCTGCAAAAAGAAAGAAAGAAAGAAAAGAAAAAAAGGATTAAGTCACACTCACAGGAGATGTTTCCTTGGTAAATTAGACTAAATTTCAATCTCGCTTGTTCCATTTAGGACAAACATTTGTTTTATGCAATACTCTATCCTAGGAGTAAACTATCAGTTTATAAAATGGTCAGAATACACTTAAATGATTTCCAGCATACAAAGCCAAAATGAGTATTGCTAGAATAAAAATACAGATACATTTTCCTTTGAATGCACTAAGAGCACTTGGCAGAATGTTTTGACTTAAGTGACTCAAGTCACTTTACTATTTGACTGAATTTGATGATAAGAGGGTTGAATTCCTCCAAATGGAAAGAATCTTAGAAATAACTTAGTCCATCTTCATTGCTAGACTGTAAAGTAATACATGTAGTATAACCCATCAATTTATTTTCATACATATTCATACGAAAACAAACACACATAGACACATATGTAAAATAATGGAACAATGTATGTTGCAGTTTTAACTGAATCAGTAAAATCAGTAGAACTATGGATAGTTTTCTTTCTTTGATTGATAGATTGATTTGCAGTGCTGTGGATTTAACACAACAGTGTTTTACTACTGAGCAACTTCCCAGCCTTTTCCACATGTTTTTATTTTCACTACATTTCCCAGGCTTGCCTCGAACTTGCAATCATCCTGCTTCAGCCTCTTGAGCAGCTGGAATTATGGATGTGCAATGGGCACGGGTCTGTCTGTGTCTGTCTGTGTCTCCTTCCCTCTTCCCCTTCCTCTCTTCCTCCAAGAAAGAAAAGAGTTAACCATTATCCTCTGTTTATGACACATTCTCTTCATTGCAAGATTCTCTCTTGCTTTATCTGTCTATTGTTCACTTTTTTATCTGCACTCTCCCTCCTCTCTCATACAACCCTAGCACTACGACTCTGATGTATATATAAGATACAGCATCTATTGTGTGTGCTCTTAAAAAATGGTTGTCATTTTGTATGCATGATTTTGTGTGCACATATCTTAACTTGAGGAAAGGGCTCTTCACATCTTATTTTTTTTTCACTTGGCACTATGCCTTTGAGATCTATCCACATTATCAATATTCGTCTAATCAGTTGTTTCTACCTGTTGTATAGTATGCTTTGTGTTCATTCATCAAATCTGAACTACCCATTTTCTTAGCAAACAACACTCAGATAACTCCCAACTACCTCTCATCACTACAATAATCTTGTGTGTATATTTTATGTCCTAATATAGTCACACACACACACACACACACACACACACACACACACACACACACACAAGATTTTCATACATCTCTTAAGGGTATAACTGTTAGGTCATATGATACTACAAGAGGCCCTGATTTGAACAAATGAGGCCAAATGAGTCTCCAAAATGATGGCATCAATCTATGCTCCTACTAGTAATATAGGAGGGCCCCATAGCCTGAGAAATACTCAGAATGCTATACAATAATACATTATTATTGACTTAATTTGTGTTTCTCTTATTACTAGTAATTTAGAAAATCTTTTCCAATGCTTGACGGCCTTTTGAGTTTCTTTCTCCATAGAATGCCTGTTCAAATCCTCTGCCCAAATTTTCTACAAATATCATGTACTGCTTTAAAAATAATCACCCATACCCAGTAAAATCAACTGAATAAGACAGGCAACAAAAAAAATCCACACATGAGAACAGATGGCAATGAATACCTCTTCTGAAAATGGCAGTGACTCGAGAGTCAACAGCAAATTTGAGAACAGTACAATGACAGTACCAGGGACAGCAACTAACGATGGTATGTGAAATTACCTGCTACTGTTCCTGGCAGGAATTAGATGTTCACTAAACACCTCTTTTTTCCCCCATCTTCTAAGATTATTACAACAAATTGTCAGAAGGAAAACCATGTATTATTTTTACTCCTCTTGAATGGATAACAATACTGCCTAGAGGAATGCCCTGATGTGCCTGATTAGTAAGAGAGGCAGAGCCACTCACAAGCTTCTAGTTCTTCCCTTCATCCCTGCTAGGGGTACAAGCTTGGAAACACAGCCTGGCTTTGCCCTCTAGCTTCTCAGCTTATTACTGTTCAGTTTTATGAAAATCACCTCTCTGAACCTCAGTTTTCCCACATCAAGTGGAGTAAAAGTAATGGTATCTTCTTCATGGGGTTCCAGTAAGGATTCAATGATTCCCTGGACACCATGCACAACAGTGCCTGGCACTAAGTTGGCACTCAGTGAGTTTTAGCCAATGCTGCTGATATTCTTATTCAGTTTATTCTTAGGTTATGAGAACTGTACTAAAATGACACTGTAAGCAGTCCTTTGTGAACACCCTTTAATTACATGGCTTTTAAAATTCATTTTGAAAGGTTACAGGCTATACAACACCATGTGAATACTGTATATCCTAAAAACTGTATTTAATTCTAAGCACTTCTCATAATCCATTTTTTCAAATTTAGTTTTTTAAAAAAAATCTTAAGGAGATGAGCATTTTTCCCCATCTGTTTTCTGGGTTTATTTTTCAAAGCCCTCCTTGCAACTCTAGTAACACATCTAAGGACATCACTTACTAGAGAGAACAGGTTTCCATACAAAGCAAGCTAGCGTTTTTTTGTTCTCCTTGTGCCGTGATTATTCTTATTCATATCTCTATCCATGGAGGTAAAGAGACTATCAGCCAAAGACATAAAGCAACTGGTGGTAATCATGGCCTGAAATATAAGCAACTCTCATTTTTCTCAGCTTTTTAAAAATGAAATAAAATGGAAGCAGCAGGCAAGAGAATCAAATCTAGCAGGTACAATAAATGCTGGGGTGAAGGGGAGCAGCAGCAGCAGCTGCTACAAGCCTGCTTAGAATCCTAAAGAGTGATCGAAACTTATTGAACTACAAAATAAATGCAACTGGTACGAGCCATGCTCAGAGAATCATTAGGAATTCTAAAATGTAAGTACTCGCTAGGTTATGTCCAGTCAAGGCCTCATGAACAGTCACTGCTGCTTACACGGTAGACTTCAGTTTCCTAATTAGGACGTGTAGAACAAAATATCCTCTCTGCTTCCTTTTAGCCCTAAATTCTGGGATTTTTATAGTTGATTCTTAAATCTAGACCTGTAAAAAAAAAGTCTACATGCATATATTGACACTACCAGTTATGTCAGTGGTGTAATTTATCATTTTTTTATCATGCTGACAGTTACATTATTAATAGAGTTCTTGTCTCTTTGAAACCCAAATGCACACAAGAATTCAGCTGCCACATCTACCTGGAAGACAACGATTTAGTTGAAAATAGCCAGGTGCTCCTTCTGAGGACATCATTTTGACTGTGCCTTTCCTCGACTTGATTCCTCTTAAAAACTGGTTCAAAATGGACAGCTACTTCTTTCTCCATGTGGATTTTCTCTTCTTCCCAAAGTGGTAAAGGCAGAATATAAAGGTAGAATGCTCAGAGACCCCCAAAATTAACCACTAAAAACTCTGCTTGCAAAATCTGCTCAGAAATGTTCAGTACACATGGCCATATGCTGAAATCAACAAATGAGATCTTGGGAACTGCCTTGGGACCCGGAACAAATACATATATTTACTTCACCAAATAACACAGAGTCAATTCAACAGCCGCCTCCTCAGGCTTTCAGTCAAGAAAAATAATCAGGGAGAAAATGAACACTATCCAATCATCAGTGATTCAGGTCCCACTCAACTCTCAAGGGTAGGGTTGGGGTGGGGTGAGATGAGAACATGTCATCGTGACAAGGCTATTTTGATACATGAGATATTTACATGGCCCTAAAAAATCAGCAATTGTTTGTTTTGTGGGACTGGGAGGGGAGACTTTATTTTTGTTTTTAAGTATTATTTTAAATTATATAAGATATAGGATATAAACATGTATAAAAGAGCCATCCCCACATGACTCCTCAGCAGATTTTTTTTTTTAAAAGGTGGAGGGGAAGATCCACTGGTCTTCTGAAAATTGGTAAATCTAATTCTGCTCTAATGCTTATTTTGAAAACAGATTTGTTTCTATTCTATTAATATGTTAGAAAGCAATTTATACTATAAATTGTGTGTTTATGAGTGATCTCATCCATGAAAAACACTAGGTAACTGCAGAAAATCACATCTAGATGAAAGAAGCATGTGCACCTGCCTGTGACACCCACCAGCTCTCCAGCTAGCAGTACTGTGAGCCTCACGCGCGTCTCTTACAGTTATCTTTCTGATGTCGCAAGACTCCTTCCACCGCTTCACAGGAATCACAAGCTACAACCCTTTCAATGCCCGCTTCTACAAGCGAACTTAAGGTTTTCTCCCAAGTAAAAATGCCATACTCCTCCTGTTTATACATCCTTAACCAGGTTATACATCCTTAATAGCATTACCATTTTAACCTGCTTCTGTATTTTTAATGTGTCACTGATAAAAGTTTTGAGTATTTTGCCACTAGCCCCATTTTCTCCATAAGCCCTGTGGGTTTTGTTGTACAATTTCGCACAGCATCGGGACTTTCAAGAATATATGCCAATTAACAGTAGAACAAACTGCATCTTTCTGCAAAGTTTACTCTCTGATTTTTCTCTTAAGGCTACAAAGGTCAAAGTAACTTACTTTCAACTGATGAACAGAATTGATGGGTAGACAGCTCTGATTTACAGAGGCTCCTGAAATACATTAATGTTTGACTAGTTACTGTGTATGAGTGGGCTAGAGGGAAGGGTACTGCTTCACTTCTGTGATGATTCTTATTCTTGGCTCCAAATGGCACAGAGATTCTAACAATCCTTTCATACACGTGCCATTAAATATTAGAAAGTGCCTTTATGGTAACAGGACTGGTTGGCATAACTGAGACCCCTTAGAAGCTGATCAGCTGTCACAGATGTTTAACAAATATCTTCATTATGTTCTTGTAGAAAAGGTCCTAAATACCTATAAAATATAAGTGAAGGAAAAAGTCAAAAAGCCATCTAACCAGGAAGCAGATTCATAGATCTGCTTCCTGATTAAGAGTCAATGGCACATTTTGCCACATTATTTGATAATTAAAACAAATTATTTTATATTTTTGCAGTCATTTTGTTCCTGATGGTTCCTATGATTTTTCTTTCTTATTACCATTCTTCCTGAAATCCACCTTCTTATTTCAATACATCCTTAAGCAACAGATGCTAGAATTTGTGTTTTCAGTTTTTGTTGTTTTTTTCCTTCCAATGTGTGAGTGGGTGAGTAGGCACCCACTCAGAAAAAGAAAACCCTTCATTGTTACTAATGTGGACAAAGTATACAAAATCCTTACTGTAGTACAAACTCAAAGACTTCAGGGATTTTTCTTGCTTTCAGCAGATGATTATGTCAGCAGAGAGCACTCAACCGCCTCCCACCAGAGCTAAATGATGTAAAGGTACTGGGTGGAGGCAGGTAAAGTTAAAAAAGGTAGTTTCTACTCTTCTTACTGATGACAGTCAGGGGCATAGACAAAACCTAGTACAACTCCTTAGCTACCAAAGAGACATTTTCTTAGACTTGATGTAAGGTATGGAAGAAAAGCCAGCTTTGCATGGATGAACAATATCTGTATGTGTACGCATGTGTTCAACATACTTGGGGGGTATATGTGTATTCCTTGCTATATTTCTAACTGCTTTAGGTGCTTGCAAAGATGAGTAGTGCATAGTATGATAAATCCAAAATATTAAAAATGAAGCAAATGAGCATATGTGTACATACGAATATTCATATATATGAATACACACAATATTCAAGTCATAATTCAAACCTGAGGTAAGGAAAGCTGTCATAATGAAGAAACAATGGTGAAAATCTTCAATTCAAAAGAAACTCAAGAAGAAAGATGTAGGTGAAGAAAAATCAGGGACTGGAGACAAAGTCCTAGGTTCAAACATCAGCTATGCTATTTACTTCCTGGGCAAGTAATTTAAACTTTTTGAGTTTCAACTGCTTATAGATAAACATGAGAATAATCCCCACCTAAGACTGTTGTTTTCAAGACTAAGTGACAATTTTGCAAACGTAATAGGAGATCACCAATTCTGCCCTACATCTCTGGCTTAATACTGTGTTCAGAAATTCAGACTTGATGAGCACCCAAGAGTTCACACATAGCCTTAGCTGTCTGAGGCACTATTGAGCTGATGGGCAGGATATGAGCCACACTCAAGACCCCAGAGCCAGCCAGGGGCACTAAGTTATAGACTAGCAGGGTCAACAAAGCAATAAAACTGAGAAATGTCAGAAGGTCTACGGTGTCATTTCAAATCCTTCCATGTTGGGAGAGACCTTAGGACAGCAGTTCTCAAAACATGGTATCAATGTCAGTAGTACCTGAGAACTTGTTACTAAGGCAAATTGTGGATGCTCTTGAACACTTAATCAGAAACCTCCAGGGGCAGTTGGTGCAACAATGAATTTTAAAAAACCCTCCAAGAGATTCTGATACACACACAAGTTTAAGAATTACCATTTAGAAGACTGAGTGCTTTACTACTTGTTTCAAGTCAGAATTTCATGTCAGGGTTTGGAAAAGGTCTGATATATTTCAAAAATCCGAGTATCCTCTTGGTAATATTCTGTAATTTAGATTAACAATGGATTCACACCATCCTCTGGCCATGTGACAGCAAGATGCTGGTTTTCCAGCAAGGTCATAGCCAATTCCTGATCCAACCAGAAATGTCACAAACATGTCTTTCAAGTGGCATTAGAGGATTCACAGACAGAAAGCAATGATAGATATAATCCTCTTGGAATAAAAGGACAGAGAAAATGGGAAAAAATCTGTTGGGTTAAACAGGGTCCACAGTGGAAGAACCATGCAGAAATGCTTTCTTTCACATACCCAGCACCCACTCATTTCCCTTCGTCACCCATGTCTGAGGTTGTGGTCACATGATCAAACAAGGCAAGCTTGCATATGTTGGTGACCACCCCCCACCCAACTCCACACTTGAATCAATTCTGGAAGCACCCGAGTTTGGTTTTACATAACTCTCACAAGACCTATGCTCCTTAATTTTCTTCTTTTTTACTTCTCTGCTTGCTCATTTGATTGCATTTTCACTGATCCTCTGATGGAAGGGGAAAAAATCTAGGTCAAATAGTTAAACCTGGTAAAGTAAAGAAGCAATTCCAGTGGAAGCTAAAACAGAGAATCTGTGATTAATTAGTGGATTTCAGGTGTCTTTCAAGGGTTCTGTAAGGATCCCTGTCTCTACTTATAATCTTGAAAAAAAACTATAAGAGCTACAAAATGCAATTACCAAGTACCCTATTTTATGTGTGTGTTAAGAAGATGCTAAAAATCATAATTGATTAAAATTGTAATTATTAAACAGAATATAAGGCACACCAAACAATATCTATGGTACAGATTCACTTGTTTATGTACCATTAGTCCACACAATGGTAGCCTTTCTAATTTTTTTCCACTATATCCTTTATGAGTCTTAGAAATTGAAAAATTCTCACAATTACAAAGGAATACTCCTCTCACACATAAATTTTGGAAAACTAAGTTAGCAAATGGATATTTATTGTCTAATAACAATGCACAAAGTTTCCAAGGAACGTCTTTAGTTGTAATATTTGTGCCACTCCTCTTAAAAATAGAGTCAACTTACTCTAAACTCTCCCCAGAGATATCTCAATTTTGATGAAGATAAAGCATTTCATAAAAAGAATCACAAGTCATGAAATGTTATATAGAAAGAACCTTAGCAAGCATCTATCCCAACCCTCCATCACCTTGTGGACAAGAAACCTGTGATCCAGGGGAATCAATGACGTGCCTCAAATCACACAGCTGTTACTGGCATACTGAGAACTAGTCCTTTCAGCTCAAGATTCTCCAATCTACCGTTCTTTCCACTGTATCATTCTGCCTCTGAGCTCCAAGCAGAGCAAATCAGGCATGACAGGTTCTGTGGCCACCTGGAGGACCAAGTGATACACAAAAGTCATTTCGGAGACAGTTTCTGTAGCAGATCACCAGCCATTAGAAGGATCAAGCAAAAAACAAACAGACGAAAACAATAGCAAACAAAACCAAAATAAAAACCTATGTGCAGCTACTTGAGACCAGCTTCTCTAACCTTGGATTTCACTTCACTTAAAATGAAACCATTCACACACACCCCAACACTCCCAAGGTTGTGGTTTAGAGGACATGGCTATTCACTGCCAAGGTTCAGGCAGAGGCCCTCCAAACCCTAACGGTCTCAGAGACTCAGGCTCTGCTAACGAACCCCTCCTGGGTATGTATCTCAGTTAACCCAGGGTAATTGCTCTTTTGTTGAACTGAGTTGACATCAAGGCCTTATTGGTAATTAAACATCTTTTGTAATGGATTTCCCCAGAAGTCTGGAGAACAGAAGCTCCAGAGCAGAGGTTTCCCTCTACAAACTTGTCACCACTGTGTCTGTGTTTGGTGAAGGTTAGGCACTACATGCTTACATACCATTTATGCTCTATCCTGGTGAAAACCCACAGATTTGCCTCTGGCACTTTTGGGACAAGCCATTTGATCTTTCAGCCAGGCATGCAGCCTTGTAGAAATGGTGAGATTAGGAAGCTCTACGAGAATTAGCAAAAATCAAAATAAGATTCCTGTGATTAAATAGAAGGCAGATACAGTACATAGTTTGATTTGCAGACTTAAAAAAAAAATGAGGCAGAAGTTTTTGGAAGGTATTTAGTTTCTCAGTGACTGCTCTCCAGATCCAAATGACATGGAATGAAGTTAATCTGAAAATACTCCATATGTAAGAGACTCCAATAGTCTATTTTTCCAAGCACTCTACTGCTGAAAACCTTTCAGCAGCTCCCTCATGCCTACAGAATGAAAAATATGACTTTTAGACTGGCAGGGGGGGTTTTTTACAATCTGTTCAACACCATTTAAATACAATTACTCACTCTTTTAAAGCCCATGCTGTATTAGCTATCCATTACTCTGAAATAAATTAGCCCGAAACATAGTGGTTTAAACAACAACAAACAGTGATTATCACATAGCATCTGTGGGTCAGGAATCTGACAGTAGCTTCAGTGGGTGGGTCTAGCTCAGAGTCTCCTACGGGGTTAGAGTCACAATGTTGTGCAGGACCGCTATCATTTGAAAGTTTGACTGGGACTGAAAGCTGTGCTTCCACGATAGTTCTCACATGGTCTTGCCACACAGACCTTCACAAAGTGATGGCTTGAGTGTCCTCAGAACATGGCAGCAGTCTTCCCTCAGAACAAGAGGCCCAGAAAAGCAAGATGTAACATCTATGATAACCAATCCACAGGAGCACACATTATGTTTTCTGCAGCATTCTACTAGTTATGCAGACCAGCCCTATTCAGCATGGGAGGGGACCATACAAAGGTGTGAATGCCATTATGTGGAGACTGTGGGAACCATACTGGAGGCTACTACACTTACTCTACGAGCCCATCTTGCTGCCTTTGTTCATTCAGTTCTCTCGACATGGTGCCTCTCCTCCACCTGCTCATCTTCTTCACATGCTGTGGTTACAAAAGCATGAGTGCTGATAAAACTAGATTCAACCTCAATTAATCAAGAATTGGAATCCAATCTCAAGTCTCTCAGTTTTAGCTCCCATATCTCCAACACAAATATTACAATCTCTGCCACAAGACAGTATTGTGAGTTCTAAATGAAGTCCAGTATAGAAAAGTACAGATTGTAAATATGAAAACTATTTCTCAACAACCATCTGCTCCTCAAAGACTATATGCCATGTTTGTTTATAAAGCTCCCACACCTCTACTGAATTCCCAGCCTTCCACTCTAGGCTCGGACAGCACTATATGTACAAGGGCTGATCAAAATATACAGTGACTGTTTAAATTTAAAAAAAAAATTATTACAGTTAAGGACACATTGCCATTAATTTCCCTCAAAATACTCCTCTTCACATTAAACACAAGTATAGTACCATTATTGCCACTTTCTGAAGCAGTTCGGGAAGTCCTCTTTTGTGTGTTTATGTGGTGTAATCAAAAAATACAGGAGTGCTGCTGCCAAGCTCCATCCAAAAGAAAGACAGGCTCCATAAAAACATCACAGTGTGTCTTCATCCACTTTGCTCACCGGATCTGGTACCATGCCATCTATAGCACTTCTAGAAAGTCAAAATGACCATGAAAGGTACATGTTTTAAATCAATTCAGGCATAGAGGCAGCCGAGAGAGTACTACTAAAGAACTGATGAAAGAGGATTTCCAGAACTGCTTCAGAGAGTGGCAAATGATAGGATAAGTGTGTTTGAATTGATGAGGAATATTTTGAGGGAGATTAATAGTGATGTGTCTTTTACTATAATAATTTTTTTCAAAATTTTTAAGTATTCATCATAGTTTTCAATCATATCTCATAGTTTTTGATCATACAGTCTTTTCACACCCCACACTTGTAAATATCAAAATGACATACATCCCTACTAGGTCATAGATTTTTTTGAGGGAAGGATCTCCCTCTTTGAGGGCAGAATAGTCAAAGAATGTTTGATTAACTGAACTGGCATGCCTTTAAAAGCTCTTTTACCCTTCAGCTGCCACACAAAGAGACAGGGAGGCCTCTGTGTACAACTGTCCATGGAATATGCATTCTGTAACGGAGAAAAAGGTTAACTCCAGTTCTAGACACCTAAAACATCTTGAGGCCTATTGCAGAGAAAACAGTTTCACGCTTTTAAAAGTACTAGGGTATCAACAGTCAAAGTTCTAAGCATAAGCAGTGGTTTCTGGAGGGATACATGCCTGGCTAGTTTATCACTTCACCTATAGAAAGTCATGGGAGCTTTGCAGTGAATGTGTGATGGGTTGAATTCTTCTTCTTCTTCTTTTTTTATTAATTTCATAAAACTTTCTTTTAAATTTTATTTTAATGATACATTTTAGATGTACATAGTGGTAACATTCATCATAGGGGATTTGTACCTGTACATGATATATCTTGCTGCTTCTTTTTTCCCCATTCCCCTCCCCTCCCTTCACTCCTACTTCCCTCCTTACTTACAAAGTAATAGAAGGAAAAAATGGAAACAAAGCTTTTGTAAATAAGATGGACTGAATTCTAAAGATACATGTATTCCTCCCCGACCCCTAAAAACACACATATACCAAGTTTTCTATGCTTTGGTTATTCAGTTAACCAACCACTCGTCTAGGTGCCGTTGTGAAGAACTATGCAGAGGGAATTAGGGTTAATAATAAATTGATTGTAAGGAAACGACAGTGTGTGAAGAGATGCAATGTTAGCATCTAAGTCCTTAAAAGCAGAAGAATAAGAGTCAGTGAGAGAGATACATTGAAAGAGGAAGGCAAGAAAGAGGAAGCAGAAGGGTAAGCTGGGGAAATTGAAAACATTAGACGAAATCAACCTAGTACTCCTGGCTTTGTAGATGAAGGAAAGGAACCTTGAGTTTCTAGAAGTTGAGAAAGAGCCCCAGTCAACAGCCAGGAACAAACGAGGATCTCAGATCCCTAAAGGTGGGAAACTAAAATCTGCCAACCAATTTAATGGTCCTTGATTTCAGCCTTATGAAATCTGAGGCAGAGAAATCATCCAAGTCAAGCTAGACTTCCGACCTACAAAAACATGAGATAATAAATTGTGGCATTTTGAGCCACTCACTGTGTGGCAATTTGTTATGGCAACAATATAAAACTAATGTGAATAGTAACAATTACATGCTGGTATGGGTTTCTGAGAAGGAAACAGAGTTATTTCTCCTCTCATCTATACTCTAAGCCAACCCTAGATGGGTGGGTGATGAGGCCTCTGATATTAGAGAAACTTCTTGTAAATTCTGGTAGATGCCCGGGAAACCTATGAAAGCACCAGCTCTTAGAACATCTGAGAGATGGATGAGCCATCGCTGCATAGGATGAGCACAGAAACACGTAGAGGCCACCTCACAGATCCTGGGCTCTCCAGCTAGCGGCCAAGGGAACCTTAAGAGTTTCCCTAAAAGTATCTGAGATCAGGAAAGTGGGCCAGGCCACAGGAAACCAGAAGGATATGCAGGACTTCAGTGGAGTCCAGAAGGCAGAAAAGAAATGAAAACTTTAAGTTGTGCAATCAGCAGGGCTAGTCAAAGATCTCTGGGACCCTGAATCTAAGTGGAAGTGTCCCCAACTTCAGGACCATACCTATTCCCTAGACTCTCACCCTAAGGGAGAAGGCAAAAGCAAAGAACCCTAAATCTAGTGAGTGAACTTATAAACTGGCAAGATTTATATTTGTGCAATCAAAAGAAATGGAGGCAAAAAAGACGAGAACAATTCAGTTACAGAAAAATAAAGTTCTATTTTGTATGTTCAAATCTGTGGCTGAATTATAACTGTCAAAAATAAATGACATTTGTTAAGCCATTATTATTTGCAACAAGCCATACTTTACATGTATCTTGTGATTTAATATTTATAATAATCTCTGAGGCTTGCTTTGTCTTAGCTCATTTTACATGTGGAGAAATCAAGACTAAGAGAAGGGTTTAAAAAGTCCCATATAGTAGCCTCAAATCCAGAATCATGGATCTACCTACCAGCACTCTTTCCTTGAATTCCTTGCCCCGAGGGTCTGAGAGAGATGATATACTTATAGAAGCACTTTAATTAATTCTTGTGTGATAGTACTGTTTATAGGATCACTTAAATGAATTCTTTAGTTTCAAAAAAAGGCAACTGCAACCATTATATATATTGAAGGCACACTGTATGCCATGTATTTCTAAGTAGTTTTCATTGATTTTATTTTATAGATGAGAAAATTAAGGACCTGACTTGAAACAACACTTCTTTCACTGACTTCCACTGGACCAGCTCCTAGATTAATAAACACTCTCCATTTTCTCTGAAAGACAGGCTCACTGACACTCAGGCCACACTGAACATGCTCAGTCTGAAGGAGTCTCTCCAGCAGGTCAGGGACTTCTGCTTCCCTCAGTTCAGAGACATACCTGTCAAGGGTCACTTAGGTTGGTTCAGAGCAAGAGTCAGGGCCAAGGTTTAAATGCAGGCACCACCACCCCAGTCTTTGTGTTTTAACAACACAGATACACAATTTTCCCACACTGAGTCATCCTCAAGATTTGGAAGTTAAAAATAAATGTTGCGCTGGTTACTGGACACCCAGAACAGAGAATAATACAATATACATATATGTATACACATAAAATACAAATTTTCAAACTGACTTCACCTATGTTATTAGCTCATTTACTTCATACAATGGAGATATTATCATATCGTTTTACAGCTGAAAGAAACTCTAGGAAGTATATAATATTTCATAATTTGATCCTTTCAAACACCAGCAGTGTTATTTTTCTACTTCCTTCATAAAATGATGGGGTGCACCATAGGGCTCATGAACATGAAGGGAGCCTGAAACTGAAAATCAACTCACTAACTTGGTAAAAGGGCCAAGGTTGGATTACTGTGAACTCCTTTGTGCCTGTACTTATAGCACAGTACTACAATAAATGCCTCCTAGAATCACCACAATAAGAAAATTAAGACATTAGAAAATGGTTATGTCTTTGCCAGCAGAGATCTAAACCATGAAAATCTACTCCTTTCAAATTTGTCTACTCCTTAAATCTCAAGCATACTTGGAATACATTAACTACTAAAGAACATTGTTAAGATTCTTCTTTGAATAAAAGATGCTTAATTTGATTCTTTAAATACCAAATACCACAGATGCAGAGCTATTAACCTTGTGTGCCTGCTTTTCTAAACATACTGTATTCTAGAGACATACTGAAGACTGTTATCTCTTCCACAGTGACTCATGGTCATAGCCTGTACAGAATTTCAACAACATTACTGGAAAGACCAATTTAACTACTTTCAGTCAAATATAACCCACTTATAACAAAATGTTTCCAACATAGGAAAGAAGGAAAGAGACACATGGAACAAAAACAAACGGCTGTCCTCCAAGACATCTAGACATTTACTCTTGGGGCAATTGCTCCAGGTAGCTCTAGTTTTGTCCTGGTTTCTTGGCTGCTATATTTGTAAACTTCCATTTTCTCAACATAATCCATTTATTCAGTGTCAATTCACTCATGATACTCTGCTGGGCACTATATCAAATTAGTTAGCTATACTTGGTCTTCCAGAATATAATAAATATAATCCATAGAAAACTGCACAGTGACTGAATTAAATGAGAGTAATAGTCACAAAACAAGGAGAACTTCAGAATCTTTACTATTTAATATGCATGTAGGAAAAGCACGGTGCATGGTGGTGGGTGAGGCAGAGCCACCAGGATTGAATGCCTAGATGAGACAAGGTCATTCAGCAGGTAATATGAAGAGACAAGAAAGCCTGTGTTGTGCATTAGCACAGAGATCCTCAGAGTCTCCTGGGCTCCACAGCGTATTGGAAAATACCACCACTGCCAACTCAAGAGTGCACACAAGTGAGTCTGTGAACACTGTTCTCTCTGCTCCAGAAAGATCCTAAGGAAGAGGTCAGGATGACCTGGTCTTTATTCTTTGACAGACTCCCAGACAGTCTCCTTCTTTGGAAGCAGGCTAAAGTCCAGGTGGATGGGAAGAGTATTTCCATGGGAATAAAGAAATGACAGCTAGCTGTCAGTTTGCTGCAATTATTAAGTGCTCCATGGAGAATTTTTGTTTTGCCTAATAATTTAAAAGTTAATACAGTACATGTAAAACAAATCAGCTTTCTACACAGGCTGAGAAGCTGTCACCTGCATGGTTGGGGAATCCCCTTGACTGCATGTATCCACACATGCATGACCCTCTTCTAGTTCACTATCTGAAATGTGCACCACTAAAGAGTCATGCTTGGAATTTGCACTGAAACACACACTCCTTTTTCAGTGAGAACATATCAAACTATTAGACATTAATAACCTCATTAACTAATCAGAAACAGAAAGTTATCCACAAGGTCTTGAGGGGATAACCAGAAAAGTCTTATTTGTGCACTGAGGATCTACTATTGAACAACTGAGGGCCTCTGACTAAAAAGTGTATTACCAAGTGTGGAATACAATGAATTAATACACTTACTAAGTCTCTTTTTCATTCACTTGCTCATTCATTGAACAAATATACCAGGCACTGGGATACAAATTCTGCCCTCAACAGGATGGTAATCCAATAAAGAAGAAAATATTTTCATATGTATAGAAAGAAATAACGATATCATGGAATAAAAAACAGGACAAGTGCTGTGGGAAGTTAACAGGTAGAAGGATTTAAGGCTGGCTGAGGGGATTAGTGGGCTTGCTGGAGAAGGCATCTAACCTGAGTACTAAAGGATGACTACAAGATGAACAAGACAAGTGGAAGACAAGACAAGCCGGACATCCTTTTCTCAGCCAACTGCTAACCTATTGCTGGAAGGGGCCAGGACAGCAGGAGGCAGCAGGAGTTTCTCAGGTGCCAGATGTTAGGGGCTTCAATGCTAAGATGTGCAGAAGGGAGGAGGGAACTGTACAAGTAAGTCTTGCTCTTCCAGGGGCTGGGCCTGCAGGTATTTATGCGTCGGACCTCACTCTTCCAAAAGAACAACTATACAGATCGGAGAGATTCGCTAGTCAAAGCCCTCATTTTACAGGAGAGAAAAGAGAAGGGTTTCATATACTCTTCCAGGCAATAGAACTAGGAGGGGGTCGATCTGAGACTACAATTGAATAGCTCAGAAATAACCAAATCTAGCATTCTTTCCATTTGTACCAATGATTATGAACCTGGCCATAAGTGCTGTGTGTGGGGGTGTGTGTGTGTGTGTACTTAATGTACACAAGAGTAGGGTGAGGAAGGGGAGAAAGAAAATGACCAACACTGAGTTTTTCAGGAGGGATACAGGTTATGAGAGGGTGAAGACACACAGACCTACATATTTATATACCATGAGCAAAATCTCCTTTGGAAACAAGGAACTGGAGAATTGAGCCGTGTTAGCCATTTATACAGGAGTTTGCCCATGAACTATGGCAACTCAAGCTTCAAAGATCTTGTTAGTTAGCCAGGTGGCTGCTTCACGCATCAACTCCCCTCACTGCCATCACTATTGTTATAAAATGCAAATGACAGGTTCCTGGATGCCCAGGGATTGACCTCTCAGCAAGAAAAAATAGTGCCAGCAGAAAAAGAGTCACAGTGATCTACCAAGGCATTGCTTGAGCTCTCAATGATCAATAAGCATCTCTAGTTATAGCTAGGTTTCCAAACAAGATCTGCTGTATTAACAGTAAGCATGAAACACCAGGAATGGCATGAATATGTGTTAAAGTAATAACAAACACCGGGCCTTCTATCCATCCACACTGGAAAATTCCATCAGAATTAAGTTTCTCCCACCTGATAAGTCATATTAATTTCCCATAATTCCAGGTCACTCAGAGCAGTTTTGAGCAGATGGGACACCTATGAATTTGAGAATTAGAGGATATTGGGAATTATGTTAGACATTATCTAATGTGATGCCACTGTTTTTATATAGAAGTAGCCCAGAGAAATAAAGTAACTTAACCAAGATCATATGTGTAATAATGACAGAGAACCAGTGCTAGAAGCAGGACATGTTCCTCTGAGCCTTCTGCCTGCCCACCTAGGATGTAGGATATAGGAAACAGCCAGGTGGGAGGAGGCTTCCACCCTCTCCTCCCAAGAGTGCAGTGTGCCCAAGGCTTCAGCTTTAAGCAGGTGTTATGGTTTGTGTCTAGATGTCCCCCCAAAGCCTCATGTGGTAAGAGATAGCTGGATCTAGAGTGTGTGATTACTAAATTGATCCACTGATGGTTTGGCATCGTTCTGCTGGGATCAAGAATGTGAGACTGAGATTGGGGGTGGGAGTGCGGGCCGCCCTGGGGGCAGGTAGCCTAGATAAAAGTTACAGGAAGAAGCTAACTAGCTGCTTGTTTGCATTGCTTATTTGCATACATTCCTTGCAATTCCTCACTTTACTTTGCTGCCGGTCAGCGGCCGGTCGGCTGCCTGTCTGCCACGCCGGCCCGCCCTGCTTCTGCCATGCTGCCCTGCCTCGGACCCAGCGGACTATAGACTGAAACCTCTGCAGACTGTGAGCTAATAAACCTTTCTTCCCCTAACTTTGGGTGTCGAGTATTCTGTCCCAACAACGAGAGAAAAGTAACTAAAACAGCAGGGATAGTTTCAACTCCCCACCTCAAGTCGGGCTTTGGTTTTAATTTTTCAAATCCTTACCTACAAATGTATAACATTAAAAGTGGGATTATCTTTTTCCTCCTAAGCCACTGACATAACAAAGTAATTTTCTGAGCTATGACCAAGTGAACTGTTTTAGATGATTACACAGACTCATGCTATTTTTTTCCATTTAAATCTGCTTTTTACTTTCAAACATTTGCTGCCTTTATGAATGAATACATCATCATGTAAATATAGTTTCATTTGTAACTTCTGTGAATAAATAAATGAATTAGAAACTATGGACATGTCCTATAAGAGAAAATGACTAAGTAGCTATGATTATATGATAGAAAATGATCTTACTGCTATTAACATTATCAAGTCTACGCTGAGTTAGGAAGGTCCTTTAGTATTAAATTTTAAGTGGAAAAATCCGAGTTATAATACTTAATATAATTATGATCATACTTCATAAAACCATATATTTTTTAAAAGAATTAAAAATTAAAATAATAACATGGCTGTTGTGTCACAGTTGTTGAATTACAGAGGAACAAAAAACTAAAATTCTGAGAAGTGAGCTACATAATATTTTAATATATTTTAAATTTACTAACTAAAATACAGTATTTTTTTCTTGGTTCTGGGACTTAAACCCAAAGGCCTTGCACATGCTAAGCATGTGTTCTCTCCACTGAGCTATATCTCCAGCCCCTTAAATTTAAAATTTGACCATAAGAAAGCTTTTGAATACCAGTTAGACAAAACAGGTTAGAAGAAAACATCAGTTGCAGTCACAAAACCATGGAGTTTGGGAAAAACTAGAGATATTTCATATCACTCTGACCAGCCCTACTGCTAGCTGGTTTATTGTCAATCTGGACCTGAAATAGTCAAATCTGACAAATATCTATATCTGTATCTGTATCTGTAACTATATCTATATCTCACTTGTTTATAAATCCAAAGCTCAAACGATGCATTGCTTGCTCCTGGCTTATCTCCCTACCACTTGAACACAAAAGACTGCTCCAGTGTGGTAGGTAAAGGAAAAGCTGCATGCTCCCTCCCATGGCAGGTCTCGCAATTCTGAAGCTCCAAGTACTCAAGTATCAAATAATGTATAGTCTCCAAGGGGTTCCAAAGAAGCACAAAACATTACTGTTCTTACGCTACCATAATGGTTTTAGACGTTTCTCAGGTCAAAGAAGTATAAACGCTCCTCCATTTTCCCTGGAGTTACATCCTGATAAACCCCTCATAAATGTAAAACATTGGAACTTGAAATGCATTTAATACACTGAGCCTACTAAACATCACAGTTCAGCAACATGGTCAGCTATTTCCCCATAGAGTCATATGCCTGGCTGGAAGCTGTAGTTTGCAGCTGCCATCCAGCATCACAAGAGCATCACAAGAGCATCACACTATGTACCACTTTCCCAGGAAAAAAATCATACATTCTGGTGAATGCATATCACTTTGTGTCTTCCTAAAATTAAAAAAAATCAAACATAAAAGCATTGTGAGTGTGTGTGGGGGGGTCCATCCCATCATTTGTATCTCATCATCATTTGTATCTCGTTTTCCACCATTAGGCAAACCTTAATCAAACTAGTCTGAAAGAGGCAGTGAAGAAATGTAAAGTTCTGTGCTGTCTCTCCCAGTCTAGTTTAGTTCGACTTTGCCTAGGACAGAACATAGACTTCATGACTTCTCAGTCTTTCTCAGGCCAATAATTTAAAAAGGGTGCTGGCAAGTAAGTAGAGAGTAGTATTTCATAACAAAAATTACAGTTTTAAAGTATGATATTAACAAATTTGCAAATTAATTAAAAACTATTCCACCCAGCAGATAGTTTTCCTAATGATTTACTAAACCATATTATGCCCCATAATTAATAAATGTCAGGGAAGAATTAATAAAGGACAGAAAGTTATGATAGACACGCATTAAGTAGACATAAAAGCCACTGATCTAATCAACAAATCTATAAGAAATGTTGTCTCTTTGCCAGGTTTGTGGTTAGTTATAAACCACAACCACATTGCTCATGCTTATTGGGGAAGCCTGTCTGTTCAGATGATCACTTTGCAAGGTGCAGAATAAGCCAAAACAACAATAAGTATATCACATACCTATACAGAAAAGCTCATTTTCCTCAGGTTATCAAGGAAATAAAATTAAAACAAGTGTTACATTTTATCTATGAATACAGAAAACAGTATTTTAACAGCAAACATGTTGGTAGAGCACATTGAAGCAGATAGTCTGACATTTTTCTAAAGGAAATATAAACTAGATTCAGCTTTTGGGAAGTGTTCTGGCAACGTTATTAAAATACGTATATTTAAACCAATAATTTTACTTATAGTAATTTACTCTAAAAATGTACAAATACCAGCCTAATGTACTAGGATGACCAAAATTTTTTTTTTTTTTTGGTGCCAAGGATCAAACTCAGGGCCTTGTGCTTGCAAGGCAAGCACTCTAATCACTGAGCTAAATCCCCAGCCCCTCAAAATTTTTATAACAGTACAAATAACCATTTACTAAGAGGGGGATATTAATAAATGCTAAAAATTTATATTTTCAAAGAATATGTAGTGAGATGGTACATTATATAATGTGTGAAAATGTAGGCTATGAATCTTTATATACAGTATGATCCTAACTTTATAAAATGAAAAGATATATCCTTATATGTATATAAATGATACTGGAAGAAAAGTCCAAACTATTAACAAATGGATTTCCCTGGATGTGACTCCATGGAAGACTGTCTCTTCATACTCTGACAATGCAACTTAGCCATTTCTTACAGAACCAATATAAGAACAGTAATACATTAACTTCTGAAGCTCTGTCTGGCAATGTATGAGGGTTATCATTTCTTCATATGGTGCGAAATAACATATTGATGGCTTTTTCCCAAAGGCATACTGTCCACAGCTGAGAGAGGAAGAAATTAATGATGAAGGGACTCTACTCCTATATAGTAGACTTTGAGAAAACAGAATTCTGTGACATTTCTCTCTAAAATTAAAGAAGGGGGAAAACTCTTCTCAAAAATTGTTGTATTTATCAAGCAATGAGAATTTCCATCAGTGCCTTGAATTGCCAGACTGTTAAGAAATGCTCACTCACAATTGTCTCCCTGGCTCCACAGTGTTTATATGAAGGACCTCAGGGAAATTTTGTGTTTGTTGTATTATATCTTGTTTTCTTTAGTGGGTGAGAATCTACATATTCTAAAGCAAGCATTTCCCTCACGGGCACACCTCATTTTGTAGTGAGGCACTTGCCACAGGTTTTGCTGAGTTCCAGCAACATGCCTCTAAGACCTACTGGCCACCACCTGCCATTCCTGCCCCTTTTCATCCTTGTTACACTCATTTTCATAAGTTGCCTCTAAATTCTCTGAGATGAGCCTTTCATTTCTGTATACTTTAGGAATTAACTCCACATACTGAACACACACTAAACTGACATTTAATTGAATTTGGAACTTTTACCAAATGCTGGTATGCAGCCAGCAGACAGATCCATTTGCAGTCTATCCAAGACAGTAAGACCTACCCTCAACAGGTCAGACTTCAAATGTAGCAGATTTTCAACCAGACTGTAGACATTATTTTCTAAAAGTCAGGAAAAGAGAGAGAGCTTGTGTCTTTGAACCATGTGATCTGGTACAAATCTGGGATTAGGGAATGCAGACATTCATTAAGCCAGCCTTTCTTCTGCTCCTGAGCATATCTTCTCCCTTTCCTCTCAAGTCTGTCATCTATTCAGTCACTACCTATGTAAAGTGACAAACTACACTGATGTCACTACACTCACTGACCACAGAGTACCAAGAGCTCATGAAGAGCTGGCCGCAGTAGTGCATCCTGTAATCCCAGGACTTCAGGAGACTAAGGCAGGAGGATCACAAATTCCAGGACGACCCATGCAATTTAGTGAAAGTTCAGCTCAAAATAAAAAACTTTAAAAACAAAACAAAAAAAAAGAAAAGAAAAAGAAAAGGGGACTGAGAACACAGCTCAGTATAGCATCTGTGGGTCTGTAGTACCACAAAAAGAGCCTATGAGATGCACTCAGTTTTAAGTGGTGCAAAGGAAGCTATCGAAAATCAGCCAAGTATGGTGGTGCATGCCTGTAATCCCTGCTACTTGGGAGGCTAAGACAGAAGGATTACTTGAGTGTAGGAGTTCAAGACCAACCTGTGCAATATAGCAAGAACTTGTCTCAAAAAATTAATTATAGCACAAGTTATAAGATTCGGATGTGCTTTATTTAAAAGAACAAAAATAAAAGTAAAATATAGTGATATGTTAAAGTTATAGAAAAGTGTTGGAATGTAAACTGGTAAATTGATTAGACACCTGACATCACTCCAGGGGTGACTCTTCTATGCATCAATGTGCAATAACCAGGGCTTCAGAAATTGAACAACTGCATGTGGCATTTGTGACCATGGCTCAGCCAGTCTTAATGACAGAGTAGGCGTCCCTTGCTGATCCCAAACAACAATGCCAAAGCTGTCAAAATATTCAAGAGCGATGCCACTGCTCTGAGAGTCAATCTAGCAAGCAGCTATTCGAAGGTCTCTTATCAATCAGAAAAGACCTTAAAAGTTGTTAATGCCTGTATTCAGTCCAAATTAAACATTTAAATACAATGTGAATGCACCGCTTTGTATATGAATCATTCCAAAACTACTTTGTATGATAAACTGCTGGCACAGACCTATAAAAATGACTTAGAATTGGTTTAGGAGGGGAACATAAGGTAGCCCAAACCTAGCTATTGAAAAGAGCAGCCCCAGCAGCAGCCTTTTCCCACAGCGACCCTCTTCTCAGCATCACCCTGTTCCTATACACCGCTAATCTCACATCATCTTCAACTGAAACATTCTTTCTTACCTCTGAATCCCTTACACTGGCATTTATTGTCAGCTATGGCTAATCCTTCTTAATTTACCCACCATTATTTTGTCTTATCCTCTTTCTACTCCAGCCCAATTTTCCTACTCAGTTTCTTCAAATGCATCCTGCACATTAGCTATTTAGCTCTTTGGTCTTCTCTATCAAAGTCTTACTCTCTGACTTTATGTATCCTCTCATTTGTAAAGGCTCAACTAAAGACTTCATGCTCTACCACCTCTATGAGGCCTTTCCTGTCCTCTGTCACTCTTACACCCCAGAATGTTTGTCCTAAGGCATGCTTGTCAGGCTCCCTGGCATTGCGGGTTAGCTACTCTGGGCCTTCTCTAACAGGACTCCAGACACCTTGCAAACAAGGACCACGGCTGTCTTCCTTCCTTGAAGTTAGAGGGGTCAGTGCTGTCATCTGTCCACTGTGTGTAGTAGCAGCAGCCAGAGTAGAGTCACAGGTTTGCCTTTTTGCTTGTTTTTCTTGCCTAGCTATCACCTGGTCCCAAACAACAATCCCGAGGGCTGTCATAAGGCCACAGCTTTGTGACATTTTTAAAGGACCAGCATAAAAAATAATCAAGAAAACATGAGTAGGAAGAACAAAAAAGACAATCCCTTGTTTAATCCCAAGCCAGTGGAAGCCAAGGTCTGATCTCTCAGGGATGGGCAACAGAACAAGATGTCACCACCTGTGATTATAAGGCAAAGAGCCTGGGAGACTGTTCCAGAAGGCTCGTCCTGCAAGGATGCTACATCTGAACAGAGCAGGACGAGAAAGGTCACTGAGTATGGGACAGTAAGGTACAAAGGATCTCCCACAGCAGCATTCAAAACTTGCGACACTTCTACCCGGCCCAGAGACCTGCAGAGTGAGGAGCAGGTCAAGGACAGACACAGCCAATTCACAGCTGGAGACTACAGCAAGTACAATGAGGGAGGAGGCCAGGAAGAGAAAGACCAGGTTGAGTCTCGTGCTGTCATCAATTGCTGGTGAGCATCCAGAGAGAAAGTCAAGCAGGGCCTAGAATTTAAGTTTGAACACTCCTCCCTATGGATTCATGACACTTTAAATTTACTTCTACAAGTTAGGTATTTAAAGTTTCTGGGAGAAGTGCGAGGGTTTCTAAATATCGGTATTTTTCTAATTATTTTGTAATTTAAAAATGACAAAGCAAATCGGTCTTTCATAGCCATAGAAGTGGGATATAGAGTTGTGTGGCTAACCCACAGCAATGCCCACCAAACTGTAAAAGACAAAGAGCTTACCTTCTGCTAATAAGGTCTCTTCCTGGGTTGGGGCAATGTTAATTTAGCTAAAGGACATATCATCTCTTTCCTGTGTGACCTCTGACAGTGCGGCATGCTACAGCATCACTAGCTCTGTGAAAGTGGGACTGTGTGCTGCCCACCACAGGTGTAGCTCATCTTATAGGGAAGAAAGGCCTGTTTCAGACAGATGGTGTTGAAAAATGTTCATCTCATAAGTTCACTAGTCTGTTTCATTATTTCATGCAGTTTTGGTATTTATCTTGTATTTATCAATTTTAAACAATTTATTAAGTTAGGTAGACATATATCTTGCACATGTGCTGTGGTCTAATTTATCTTCGTCAAAAAGTAAGTGGAAATTTAACTTCCCAAACCTTAATGGTGTTTTCAGATGGAGCCTCTGGAAGGTAAGCAGGGTTAAGTGAGATCATGAAAGTGGGGCCTGGCATTTGGGCCTTTATACGAAGAGGTGGAGCCCAGAGCTGACGCAAACTGCTGCCTCACCAAGCAGTGCTCTGGGTCACGTTACCATGACATGACACACACAGCAGGAAGACTCTCACAGATTGTTCCCCAGTTACAGAAACAAAAAGTGGACTGAAGCAAGGTATAAATAAATATAATACAAAGTGGAAAGTATGCAACTATTGAACCTCTGCTATTACCTCCGTTTCTGTGCTTACACTGCATAGTTTTCATTTAATCCTCACTCAAATTTACGAGGGCAGGTTTTTGCTTCACTTCAAAGATAAAAACCATTAATAAGCGAAAAAAACAACAGAAAAGACTTAAATGCTTCAGAGATTAAGTAAGAAGAGGAGATTCCAGGCATACTGGGCCCTGCAGTGAGCTGCCTGTCTTCAGGGACCCTGGACAGACTGGGGAAGGGGTGCAGAGCGAGAGGGAGAGCCCGGACAGGAGGGGTGGAGAAGCCAAGGACAGCCGCCCTCTGTGCATGTGATCCTTCTCCCTACTGTCTGGACAAGGTCATGTTTGAAAATACTTCCCATTTCTCTGCATATGAAATCTCTGTAGTAAGCAACACCAATATCAGCGTTTCTTTTTTTAACTATGACTCCATAGTCAAAGAAAGAAATTAGTGGGAAAGTTTAACAAGAGAAAAGATAAAATTAGTAAAAAATAGAAACTCTTGATTTAGAAAACAAATTCCATTTCCAAAATAAGGCTCCACACTAAAAATAATGCCCTTGAAGGCTGACTTTTTTTTTTTTCTTAAATTACAAATGGCACACTGATTGAACTAAAGGCTTTCAAGTTTTTGCAAGGGACACTAACATCTACCTAATCTAAATTAGTCCTTCTATTCTTTCATTGAAGAAAAACAGTAAAAGCAATTATAACAAAAAAGAAAAATCTAACAGGAAAGAACAGTATACTATCTCTTTTTTTTTGAGGCAGAGTCTCCCTATGTAGTTCAGGCTAGCCTTGAATGCTAGGGGATCCTCCTGCCTTAGTCTATGAAGTGCTGGGATTAGAGGTGTGTGCCACCATGCCCAGGAGTATGTTATTGTATAGAGACAGTTTATTGTTACAGAAAGTAAGAAAGGTTAGACTAGTGGGGTTATGTTAAAAGGACACAAGAATCACACTGAACAGACTTCCGGTGGCCAAATTTGGTCCAAGTAATAATGTCTGTAATTGACTGTAACATACTGAATAGATAAAAACCCATGAGAATGTAGTGACATGCATTATAAATAAAAAGGGAAATTCTTAAAAATCTTATTCCCATCTCTTCTTACATAAGAAGAATAAGCAATCTGTTTCACTGTTCCTTTCTCATTGAATTTGTGCTTTGCACAGGCTTTTTCTACTATAAACATAAAATAATGATGTGAATAAGCACCACTGTGGCCAATGCCATTGGTGGCAAAGAAAAAAAAAATTATCCTTTAGACATCAATCACTTTTTTGAGGCTATAAGGTGGAGGAAATGTAAAAAAGGAACTAAAACAATCCATTTTATGTTGGGAATTTCAATAACGAGTCAAGAGACTCTTCTTCTTACTTTATATTGTCTTTGTACCACATCTGAAAATGGTCAAGTTCTATAAATTGAAGAGTTAGGATAAAAAGAAAACAATAATTGGTTTTTGTTCCTGAAAGGCACAGACAGTAAGAGAAGATTCATGAGGTGTTGCTTCTGGCCAACAAAAAGACTGTAGAGTATCACGTCAGGTTCCTGGAGGGCAATCTCAGTCCTGCCACCCACCAGCAGCATGTCTTGGAGAGAACCCTTTGCCCCTTGCTCTATGGCTTCCTTACTAAATTAGTTGGTTCAATGACTTTCACCCCAGAAGGTGTGCATATCTGAGCTTCCCTGTGCCTCCAGTTCCTCATCTGTAAAATGAGAATGGTAACAGTTATTACACTTCACTGGGTTGCTATGAAAATGAAGGAGATAATATATTTATATTTAAAGTACTTACAACAATGTATGGCACACTGTAAGATGCCAAAACTGTTAAATATTACTGTCATCAAAATAAAAATTACAATTATTCTTACTGCGTCACCTACCCAACAATCTCTCCAAAGATAATTCTTTAAGGAGGACCTCTAGTACCTTCACCATACCAGAGAAATCTCTATCTGCCTCCCTTGTTCTCCTACAACACTGTGTGTTTTGATAGCTCTTGAATACCCCCCACACCATTTCAGGAGGAGACACCCTCACAGCAGCACTCCACCCCAAACCACAGCAGGGTGCTATATCTTCTCTGGAGAAGGAAAGAGAAAGGAATAGTGGCTGGAATTAGTCTAAAAGACCTCCCCTCCCACCATGAGAATAAGAGGATTTTATCTAAAAGGAAAATCCAACATTGAAGGAATATCCAATTGACAAGAGCACGTAGTACTCATGAGTTAGGCACAGGAATGACAGAGAGTGGGTAAAGTTGAACTTGAGTACATGTGATTCATGATACTGTTCTTCTCGGTTTTTATCTAGCTGAAAGTTTCCTAACTACTTTTTAAAAAATTCACGAAAAAGATTAAGGTTGAAAATAAAGTCATCCTCTATGATACTGTGGTGTCACTGTGTCAGAGGAACAAAATCTCCCTGGTTAAAGAGTAACTTGGGTGGTTTTTCTTTGTTCCCTTGAACCATGTCAAGAAATTTCATCTTCGGCATCTTAAGAAATTTTATCTGAATACCTCAGCTATGATTACAAAGGGAGAACAAACCTTTTAGAACTGATTGCTATAGGCCTCTTTTTATATTCCCTCAAGACTATGGAAGATGAGAAGGAAAGCAATACAATCAATGTGGGAAAAAAATGCCTAAGTTTCCCAATTACCCAACTATCTTACCTCTTTCAAAGTCCCTTAGCAAAGTGCAAAATGAGCCTTTTAAAAAATCCTATACTTCTTTACAAAAAAAAACAACTTAGAAATATCATTGTCTTTGGAATGCCCTCTGGGTTAGAGCTCTCTAAAAATAAAACATTACTTCAGGGACATGAAAAGAAATATAAATTGCCCAATGGATATGAAACCACAAAGAGAATTAAACAAAACAAAGAACTACGGAATATGTTTCTTTCAAAGATGCCCATTTTTAGTTCACAGTCCTCAATTTGGTAGGTCTGGGGATAATATTAAGCCAAAAGGAGAAGTAAGGAACCTCTGAAGGATAGACAAGGGCAAAAGCATCAGAAAAGGAGCAAAATGACTCATGGAAGGTCCTCTTCCAGCTTAACCATCTGTGTGCTGTACTTAGATGGCCCTGTATGGAGACATTTGTTAACAGTTGGGTGGGGAGTTGCAGCAGTGAGATCTCCAGTGCCCTCAGTGTGCAGCAACAGAGGCAAAAGACCACCTAGGATGCAACCCAGCCAGGCTGAGGGACAGGGCAAGGCGGGAGAGTTGGGTTTCCCAAGCAAAACCTCCTGAGAGACAAAGACCTTGTGGTTGAGAGTGGAGGTCCAGAGGCATCTGCTCAGTCTCCTGGGAAAGTTATCCAATCTCTGCCTCCTCCTTACATTGTAACAATGGCAAAAATGGTTACTGGTTCAAAGGTTTATGGGCATTAAGATGAGAGTTTTATAAAAAAATTGCTTAGAGAAGAAGTATTTGCCAAATCACTGACCATTTGATATATTGTCCAAACTGGGACATTTTGAGCACAAAGGCACACAATACTAATAATTACACTGGGACAAAAGGAGACAACTAGAACTGTCTGAGGCAAATCAGGACATTATATATATGCTTATGATCTTTGTTTTTGAAAAATGTCAGCCAAGTGATGCAGCACAGAAAGGATGTTATGACAGAAGGAACAATATGTGCTTAGACAGGGGGCAAGAAAATGATGAAGTCAAGGATTTCAGGGTCTTCTGCCATCCCCTCCCATGGGATGATCTTCCTTCTCCTTCAGCACACGTGTCACACAGTCATGCATTGCTGACAATGTTTAGCATTTATTTCCCCCATTAGACTGTAAGCTGCAGAGAAGCCTGGTTTTGCTTGGCAGTCCTGATTACAAACAGGTCTGTCAAATGCTCCAAGATCTGTGGAATGGCTGTTGATGAAATTGGTCTGATAAGAAGAGAAAATAAAGCAGACTTCGATGATCATGAAGTATGCTGCTCATATTCACTTTCTAGAGAGAGCCTGCCGTGGCACGCACTTAGCTGGCAGCTCTGTGCTAGGCTGTCTTCAGGCTCTAGCTGAGGTACGCTCTCCTCTGGAAGCTGCAGCGTGCAGCTGGCCATGACTGCCCCCACCCCAGGGAGCCCTCTGCAGATGAGCTTTGTGCCAGAGCTGCATCCCTAGAAGAGACTCACTCAGAGGTCACTGCAGGTCAGGCCCTCCCTACCCACCTGGCTCTCACTGTTCCTCCCTTTTCACAGTATCTGCGCAACACCTAAAATCATGAAGAACTTTCTTGCCCTTTCCACCATGTCAACACCCAGCAAAACAAAACAAAACAAAACAAAACAAAAAACAGCTACAAGCCAGGAAGGGGTTTCTTATCAGATACCAAACTGCTAGCACTTTGATCTCAGACTTCCAGCCTCTAGAACTGTGAAATACAAATTTCTTCTATTTATAAGCCACCCAGTCTCTGGTGTTGTTACATCAGCCCAAAAGGACTAAGGTACCTGCAAAGGAAGTCCCCAAGAGGCACCGAGAGGATCTGCAAGACTGCTTTTGGAAGGTCCATTCTCAGAACAAAGCCACAGGAAAATGTAGTATGTATTGCATATTTCGGCTCACCTGGGAAGACTTGAAGGTCCTCTTTATACATGGGGAACAAATCCAGGGGAAAACAAATGATTTGGTAAAATGCAGTCACCAAGTTCTCTCCCCTTCGTAAGTGGCAGGTTTGTGCCATTCTTCTAGGATCTAATTATATGCCACTGGCGCTTCTTGCTGTTTTCAGTAGTTCTACATCTAAATATTATTTTATTTTTCAAATTCATCTTCTCTTCTCAACTTAACTGCAAAAGTATTTGAAATCCAAAATTTGTCTTAGGCATCTTTTTTCTTGTAGATTTTTATTAAAATTTATCCAAAATTACACAAATTTACAGGCCATTACACAAGCTTACAGACCACAATACATTGTGCCTTTTGCTTATGACAGCCAGCATTGTAAACAGCCACATAGATACAGCATTAAGTCACAACTACACAAAGTTACTGTAGCACCTATAGCAGCACAATTTGTCTTAAGCATCGTAACACTCTCATAGTTTTGAACCTCGCACATATACAGAATAAGATTCCAATATCTACTTGCTGGGTAAATCATTTTAAAACTATTAGTCTCTGCAGTTTTTCTAAAAGATTGAAGTATAATAAAATAGTGTACACATGTGTATGAAAGAGAATTCACACTTGGTAAATGAATAATTTAGTCTTATTTAGTGCAATTTTTCTAAGTGAACAGATAAATTCCAATCTTAAAACTCCTTCAGATAAACATATCTCAAATTTCTAATTATTCTCTGCTAAGTTATATTTATGTTTCAGTTTATAAGTCACTTAAATTATTAAGTCCATCTAAGAAGTAAATTAAATAGCTGTTATCAAAAAATTATTAAGTCATTATTAATAATTTAAAATATCACAGATCATTCTGTGGCTTTTCAGAGGGTCACAGTCTTTTATGTAGGGCATTAGTATTTGCTGGGCCTCTGCGCCCTGCTTAATTTAACCTCAGCCACTCAGCTCAGCTGTACAGAGAAGCTCTGCAGTCTCACTTGATTGCTGCAGGGAGATCAGACACTGCCTCTTTCGGGGGAACTGGTTTGCTAATATCTCCAAGCTGGAAAGGAAGACTAGAGCTATCCTTTTGGTGATGGAAGTGAGTGGATATCCGAAAGAACTGAGCAGGGATTATGTGCCCTGCAACCCTCAAGAAGTGATTCAGAAACACATATATGGGTGATTAAAAACAGACAGACAGGTTGCATGATCCACAAACTCCAGCACTTTTCACCAAGGTACACAAGTAAGACTGCTCCTCGCCCCCATTTCTGCTACATGTTTCTGTATTTAGGGAGCTTTTACTTCAAAGGCTGATTTTAGATTGTATAGAAGTCTTAGTGAAGAAGACACATAAAACAAGCTGGAAGCATTCAGGCTGATTTCTCTGAATGCCCTTAGAGCTACTCAGGAAGGACACATACCATCTGCACCTTTAGAACCAGCAAAACTGAGTCTGCCTGCGAGCAAGAGGAATCCTGGCCTGATTCCTGTTCATCCTACACAGAGAGAGGACAAGGATCAGAGAAGCCCGGAGGTGCAAATGTATTTGGGGGAACAAAAGAAAAGTTGAAATGCTTTTACTTCTGCTTTCTCACTTTGAGAAACTTGGAGGCTACCCTCAAAGAGGAAATGTGACCCAACCATTCCTTTTGGAAACAATTTGCCTTAGCTTTTGCTTGGGATTTCACAACACATCACTCATCTCATGGAGCAATGGGGGAGAAGAAAATGCTGACCTTCCCAGGAAGGACATTTCACAAGAATCAGTGTTCCAGGACCGTGCCTTTCTGCATGCTACTCTGGGTTCACATGGGTGGCCTGGATGTTCTGCTACCTGGCACCTCTCTGGGAACTGCTGGTTGCTTCCTCACTAAAAACCACTGCAATCACTACAATTAAAAAAGGCAAGAAAGAGTAAGCATAGTTAAGTAGGCACTCTTTCTCTCTGCAAAAAATAGTCTAAGACCATTTTAAAACATCATTTTTAAAACATCAACTGTCTTCCCTGCTCACCCCCAGTTCAGTCACAAATGACAAGGCACCCATCTGCTCACTTCTCTTGCCCTCTGGTCAAGTTTTGGTCTGGCTCAGCCAAGGAATAAGGAACAGGGGGAGCTTCAGCCTCCCACTTCATGGAGTCTGGTGTTGTGGATCTGTCTGCTTCTTGGGGTCTAGCATGTCATATGCAGAAACAAAGCCATGACCCAGCCTTCCCTGCTTTGAATACTGTTATTCCATGCTTTGATGCAGCAACCTGATTCTGATTTTGTGGCCCTGCTTTGATTTATTTTCCTTTCACAAGCTTCTCCTTAGATGTGCATCTCTGTTTCTGACCTGACTCCAGCTACCCCTATAAAAGTAGCTCAAAGTGGATCAAAAGAGGCTCAGCCCCCGTTTGCAGAGCTCTGCCAAGAGGGCTGCCACCCACTGCCAAGGGCCTCTTATAACTCAACCTGAAAAACTGTCTTTTGGTATCTGGCCAAAAGATGGCCAAGCTAGAACACAAGTAATTAGCTCTACCATTCTGATTCTATTTGTACTAGCAATATACAAGGAACAGTTTAAAGCAGAAAATTACAGGACATAAACTTTATGGGCAGCGTAGCTTACTTTTTTCTTATATACTGCTTCAGCAGTTTTTTTCTTCCTTTTACCTCCTTTCCCTTTCTCCTCTCCTATCCACAGTCATTGGCATAGGGTCTCCAACTTCAATCTCCAACATAATGTGATAGAAATAGGCAAAAAGTTATTCAAAAGCAAGGTGCAGACTCGGCATTGTACAGAATGGGAGAAGATATTTGCCACACATCACCTAACAAAGGGTTAAAATCCAAAATATTTAAGAATCTCTTAAGACTCAATAGCAAAATAAGTTGCTATTATATTCATCAACTCAATTTAAAAATAAGCAAAGGACGTGAATGGAAAGTTTATTTCAGCCTGTTTACTTAAGCCTATTTCAGTTTAACTGTGTCAATGTCTTCTCTCTACTTCCTATCCATAAAGATTACTTTCATCGCTTTTCTGATCATAACCTGCTGTCCATCACAATGTTTCACTCTGGACTTTCAGTTTAAATAACTGAGTTTTGTAGACTTAAAACTAAGAAACCCCAACAGGAAAAGGTACAAAGTAGGGGAAATTTCAGAGATGTTGGCCAAGAGCAGAGACATAGGCTTTATAGGCTGTCTGATGTACATAGGAATAATTCACTAAGGTCTTGGTTAATCGGTGCAGCTCCCCTTAGCTCCTCTCATCTGCCATCCCTGATCCCCAAAACCAAGAGCAAACAATTCAGAAAAGCAGTTATCTGCAGAGTCCCCAGCCTGAAAGATATTGAGAGGAGGGCAAAACAAGTGATGTAGAGACAAAGATATGGCCATGGGGACTCTGAAATGTTAACACAGACCACTGTTGTTTGGGGCTGTTTCTCTGACTAGTCTCTTACATCTCATCATCTTTAACCTCTTTGCCCATTGCTTTGGAGATGTGATCTTCAATCCCATCCTCTTCTTTTCCATCCCTTCCTCATCCATACTACCAACCACCATCAATTACTGATAATGACCAGAGTATATTGCGGCCTGCTGCTGAATTAGAGTAGCCACATAACTTCAGTATATATGATAAATGTGTCTACGAGTCTCTTTCCTGACTCACATTTTCTAAAGAAATTAAAAGCTTTGCTATTATCGTATAAGTCCTCTGGGAGCTAACATTGTAACTTTCTGATTAGTTTTGTAGAATATACTTTATATACAAAGTCAAGTACATGTAATGAAAAGTACACATATTTTGCTAGATACATATTTAAAAGTACATGTATATTTAAAATCAAGACCTGAAATCCTCTTTCTACCTTCCTCCCTTCCCAAATGCCCAAGCCTCCCTCTTTATGCCACATTGCCCAGAGCCATATTCCGTTCTAGGTCATCTCTTCTTCCTTTGGACCTTGAGAAGGCCCACCTGACCCCTTTGCTAGCAATCTATCTCATGTGTCCTCACTCCTTTCACTTACTTCCCTTTACTCTGTTTTTTAAAGGAATATCACTCACACGTGGCTTTGTGTCTTTGTCCTCACCCTTCAAACCATCTGTTACTTCCTGTGACTCATTGCTGGCACAAAGCAGATGAAATCTCCTTGTTTCCCACAGCAACAAAAACAGAGAGTGGACTAAATAATTTCCTATCTTTCCCACCATCTCATAAGGGATAAGATACAAAGGTGGGGGAATTATGGCTAGAGAAGGACAAATCAGGATATGTGCTAGGTTTGAGGAGTGATAAAGGGAAGAGCAAAAGAAAAACAGCAATGAGGTAAACCCCTTGAGGATTAGAACTACACTGTTCAACTTGCTAGCAATAACAGCAAAATAGCAAGAGATGTCGAAAACACTAGCTGTCAAAGAAAAGAAAGAAAGAAAAAAAAAACCCAGATTCATTTTGCTTATAGCAGCCTGGCAAAAAACTGAAGACTTGGATAATGCCAAGCATTGGTGGGGATTTGGGAAACTGAAGCCTCCAAGAACTGCCAGTAGAGGGAAAGGCTGGTAGAGCCATTCTGAAGACCAATCCAGTACTACTCAGGCAAGATAAATACAGCCTAGCAATTTCAGCCTGAGATATAGACATAGATATATAGATATAGATATCTAGATATAGATAGCTACCAGAGGAATGCTCAGAATCCATAAAAAGAGGGTTAAGAAATACTGTTCAGCCTAAAAAAATGAGAAAATTCTTTCATTTGAAACAATACAGACAAACCAAGAGGACATTATGTTGTGAAACAAGCCAGATCCAAAAAAAGACAAACCACACGATGTCACTCACATGGAGTCTAGAAACCTCGAAGGCACAGAATCAGAGAGTAGAATGGTGGTTACCAGGGGCTAGGACAGAGCTGGTGGGGTCTATTTAGGGAGATAGTGGGCTGGACAAACAATGCAAAGTTTCAGTTAGACAGGAGGAGTAAGTTCAAGAGATCTGTTGTTCACCAGACTGATCAGTGTTAATAACAATGTAGTATGCGCTTTAAAATTGCTGACAGGGGCTGGGGATTTAGCTCAGTGGTTAAAGTGCTTGCCTTGTAAGCACAAGGACCTGAGTTCGATCCCCAGCACCAAAAAAAAAAAAAAAAAAAAAAACACGCACACACACACACAAAAAATAAAATTGCTGACAGTACATTTTAAGTATTCTTGCAGCAACTAAGTAATAAATCCATGAGGTAATACACACGTTAATTAGCCTGATGTAACCATTCCACAATGTATGTATGTTTCCGAACATTATGGGGTATACCATAAATACCTATTATTGTTTACTTATCAGTTTAAATAAATGAATAAATAAGTAGGGATAAAATATTGATATGTGTTACCTAAAAATGAATGAACTTTGAAAACATTTTTAAGTAAAAGAGGCCAGGAATCAAAGACCAATATTGAATGACTCCATTTACATGAAACATTCAGAATAAGCAAATCCACAGAACACAGAAAGACTTGTGTCTGGTGGAAATCGTGGTGGGGGCGCTGTGAATGCTACTAGGTATGCTGGTGATGAAAACACTCTGAAGCAGACAGTGGTGACGGCTGTACAAATCTCTGCATATACTAAAAACCACTGAATTGTACATTTTAAAAAGGTGAATTGTATGTTATGTGAATTAAATCTCAGTGAAACTGTTGTTATTTTTAAAAAGGAAGTCTATTTTATAAAACAAAGCACAATTGGCTCTCTGTATCAGTGAGTTCTGCATCAGTAGATTGAATCAACTGAACATTTTAAAATCTCTGTCAAAAAGTGTATCTAAAAGTTTGCACTGAACATATATACACTTTTTTCTTGTCATTTTTCACTAAACAATATAGTACAATAAGTATTTGCATAGCATTTACATGGAGTTAGATATCACAAGTAATCTAGAGATGATTTAAAGGATATATATAAGCTACATGCAAACACTACACTATTTTTTTATGAAGGGCTAGAGCATCTGCAGACTTTGCTATCTGGGGTCCAGGGGTACCCTGGAATCAATCCCCATAGATTTAGTGTACGTAGAACCTGTGGAAGCAGAGGGCAGACTGTATCTTTAAACACCACTTGGCTGGGATCCCTCCCCTAAAAGTCACCCAAACTCTCCTAATGATCAGGTAAGGTTAGAAAGTATGTGTTTACACTGGACTAGAAGAGAGAGACCAAAAATATATCCTCCTCCAGATAGCTAAATAATCTTCAAAAAAGGTTCCAAGCCCACTTGATGGGAAAAAGATGGTCTCTTCAACAAACAGTGTTGGAAAAAATGGATACCAAGATGCAAAAAGATAAAATTAGACCATTACCTTGCACCAAATACAAAAATCAACTTAAAATGGATTAACGACCTAGAACTATAAAACTCCTAGAAGAAAACAAGGGAAAAGTTTCATGGCATTGGATTTGGCAATGATTTCTTGGATACAGCCTCAAAAGCAGAGGCAGCAAAAGCAAAAACAGACAAAGGGGACTATATACCAAATGTTAAAAACTTAGTATATTAGAGGACTAAAAACAGTGAAAAAACAGCTGATAGAATGGGAGGCAATATTTGTAAGTTATATATCTAACAAGAGGTTAATATTCAGAATATATATTGTAAGAAACTCTTACAACTCAACAAAAAAGTCAATCAAATTTTTAAAAACTGGCAAAGAATTTGAATAGACATTTGTCTAAATATGATATAGAAGTGGCTGAAAAGCATGTTGAAAAGCTGCTCAATATCACTAATTATCATAAAAAGGATATAATTTGTTAAGAAGTAAACCTGGATGTTATAGGGTAAATTGACTCCCCCCTCCCCAAATTCATATGCTGAAGTGTTAAACCCCAGGACCACAGAATGCTTCTATATTTGGAGACAGAATCTTTAAAGAAGTATTTGAGGTTATTAGAATAGGTCCTAACCCAGGAGTGGTGAACCTATGGCATGCATGTCGTAGTGTTTTTCTTTTAAGACAAAGGATGTTAATGTATGACTTGTTTTTTCTAAACCCAAACCTCAGTATTCAGGTTTAATTGCACTGTTGGCACTTTGGGATAAATAAGTGGGTTTTAGGTTGCAGTTTGGGCACTCGGTCTCTAAAAAGGTCACCATCACTGCCCTATACCAATACAACTGGTGTCTTTGTAAGAAGAGGAAATTTAGACATAGAAATATACAGAGGGAAGAACATGTGAAGGCAATGGGAGAAGACAGCATCTACAAGCCAAGAGGAGGTTTGCTCTGAAGAAACCAACTCTGTCAGTACCTTGATCTCAGACTTCTAACCTCTACAATTAGGAGAAAATAAATTTCTCTTGCTGAAGTCACCCAGTCTGTGGTACTTTGGTTAGCAGTTTTAACAAGCTAACATATTGAATAAAGGGCATATGGGTGTTCTCCGTACTATATTGCAATTTATGTAAAATTTTAAAATAGTTCCCAAATAATAACAACAACAACAACAAAGCAAATTTCTATTGAATACTTTCTACACTCTGGGAACTGTACAGGAACTGGTAACAAAAAGAAAGGACCAAAAGGAATTTCTGAGTTCCTACCTTCAAGGAGATCAGACCTGCATTAGCTGGTTCTCTAGTATTTCCATCTCTTCAATGTGAGTTCCCTGAGGACAATAAACGCTGAATTAAAAAGAAAAAAAAGCAACAGAACATTCAGAGTTGCTGCGACAGCCTGGCTCTCCGGTACCCATCTCCAGCTCAGAACACATTTCATTTCTAATGACAAGTGGTTACTAAATGAACAAGAATAGAGAAAGCATTTACTGCAAAGAGCACATTGTACTCGGATCAACAAAATGCTTTTTCTATGGGTTGCCTGCCAGAACATGGACAATGCTTTGTTACAGAGAATGAGTCCATGTAATAAAATGTTATAATGAGATTTAAATCATGCTGTCTTCTTAATAAACATTCTTCAGAGATCATTATGTGTTTCCCTTAAATTTGCATTCATAGCACTTGCTCATAAGTTGCATGAGGGTTCTGAGCCTTTTCCAGAGACAAATCCAACTTTAATTGCTTCAGCTTTTCCACCTCACTGTCCTCAGGGGCGGAGAGAAGGGGCACTAATGGCAGATTTGTGACAGCCCTGAAACTGCCAAAGCTGGGCTGCTTACTGGCAGAGGTGACCTGGCGGTGCTTGTCCTGCACTCCAGCCTCAGCTCCGGTCACTCCTTGTTCCCGTAAGCCCTCTTCTCCCAAGGTCACGGGCTTCTCAGAGAACTGCCCACAACATCCCCCACATGCCAGGCACTCTGGGTCTCACAATCTGTGGCTGTGGTAAGCTTCAAAACGGTGTGAGTCACCTGAAAAGAAGGAAGGCTGGAGATGGTCTATGAGGATTATTATACAGATGTGTGCGAGTACGGGGGGTGTGCAGCTCCTTTGCTAAGAAATAAACTTGTTCCTGGAGAACTGTGACTGAGGAATGGTTGCAGAAGAGCCACTGACCATAAGGTCCACACACCTAGGAGGAATAGGCCTCTGGCATAAATAAGTTGTTCGGAACAAAAAAGTAAACTAGGAAGCTGAAGTTAAAGATAAACTGAATTAGTGATGTTAATCAGTTTCTTGAGCATGCACTAAGCAAACGTACTCCTACCATACTTCTAACCTATAAAACCAACTCTGTAAGAAATAAACTTGTTCCAGTTCTGAGTAGGATCCCAGAGAACTTGTGTCTGTCTTCATCGCACACTTGATCTGGGCCCTTGCTCTCCCTTGTGGGGCTAGTTCGCAGCACAGGTGATGCTAATCAGTAGCGCAGCAGGAGCCAGAAGACCATCAAGTGCTCTGCACCACTTGGGGGCTTCTCTGCCATCTCCTTACTGCTTACTGGGATGCTGGTGGGTGATGCTGAGCCACAAAGGAAGAATGGGCAAAATATGGGGGGGGGCGGCTAGATGGCATTAAAGAAAAAACATTTTCTTGGAAAAGGTAACTTTATCAGGCTTTGAAAGAAAAAACAGGAATATATTAAATCAACAAACTCAAAAGAATACACACACACACACACACACACACAAGATGCTGTGAAAATGCAGGGAAGGGAGTGAATTACGTCACATTCTAGGGCACATAAGACTGAGGTGAGTCAATGATATAGTGAGATTTTGACCAGACAGACAAAACCAGTCAAGACCATGAACCATTCCTGACTCAGTATGCTGTGCTAAAGTGAAGGCCACAAGGAAATGAAACAAGGATGCAGCATTCTATGGTGTCACTATTTCTGTCACAAGGACAGGCCTGGGGAGGAGTCTGGGCACTAATAAAGAATGAGGTACAGAAGGGTGGGTTTGTAGTGTCAGTAAGAGGACTTGTACTGCAGTGGACTTTAATTCCTGCAGGACAATGGGCCTGACTCAACTCTAATAAATCTAAATAAATAAATCCTCCAGATGCACATGGCCTCCACCATTTCCTTCACATATTGCTGAAGTGAAGCAATATTCAGAGGACAAGGTTAAGTGTCCTTATTTTATTAGCTAGATATGTTTGTCTACGTATCTTAGGTTATTTTAAAAGGAATTGTTTCTTCTATGTAAAGACCCAATGTTCAAGCTAAATCAACCAAGTGACTTAGTAGAGACTCATAAGAAATTAATCCAGGACCAACAAAATAAGTCTGCAATCATAAATAAAGGTGCTGTTTGTAAAGAAAGTGTACCCCACAACAGCCATTGGCTCCCTCCTCACAAAGATGTGAACAGTATGTCTATACACACTCTAGGAGTAGAACTGTCTTTGGGGAGGAGAGGTCATTCAAGGGCTTTCCCAATCTGCCAAGTTCCCCTCCTTCTCTACTCACTTCCCAGCTCTCCTCTGTTATCTCCAAAATGGGGTGCAGACCATTTTGTGTTCCCGGGAATGCCTTCCCTATTCCCTGCTACTTAACTCCTACTCATTTTTCCAGGTCCACAATGACTCTGACAGCTGTCCCTTTTCTGATCATTCCCACCCACAGTACTCCATCCCCCTTCTAGACATCTAAGGCATGGATGTCGTCTTTGTACAGCTCACTTGACAAGTAGTGCTATCTTTTTCTCATGTGCTTTACCCCTTAAGTGCGAACTTCTGTAGGGTAAGGACTATACCTTGTATCCTCATAAGTAACTTTCATAGGTATCCTCATAGGTACCCTGACTGAATGTTTATAAGTTTATGATATTTTTAAACACACTGACTTCAATCTATTCCTTTGGCATCAACAATTTATTGTAAATGGTCTAGATCTTATCACACACACACCTCCCACCCCCACTCATTTCAAAATTTTCATCACCTTTCTACTGCATTTAGGCATAAATCCATACTCTTTAACCACCCTAGAAGATCTGTCTCCTAATCTCAATTTCATCTCTCCAAATTACAATCTCCCTTGCAGCCTTAACTGCCTTCTTATAACTCCTATGCATGCTGGGTTTTATCCTGCTTCGAGTTCCTTGCCCTTCTGGTTCTATCTCTGTCTGCAGTGCTGCCTCCTCACAAACCACCCTACATATAATTAGTCACGGCTAAACCCCTTCCCCAGTCCTGTCTCAGCCAACTTCACCCACCTGAGGGGCCTTCCTTGAACATTTCCCATGCTTCGCCATCTCAGCACCTTGTGTTTCCTTCATGGCATTTTAATTTATCATTCTGTTACAGACCTTTTGGTCCTTACCATCTTCACAAGATAAAGAAGTTCTCCGAAAACAAAGTACATATTTTGCCTTAACCAGGCACACTCTCAAATAATCATCTGATTTATGTATTGAGTTGAGAAATCTATAACTGAAGACATTAGGAAATGTGTTTTAAATTATTTCTAAATAGTTTTGAGAAATTATAATTGTATACAATGATGGGTATAGTGTGATATGACATATGTATACTATGAGGAATGACCGAATCAAGCTAACATATCCAACACCTTAAATACTTAGCTATTCCTAACTTCAGCTTTGTATTCATTGACCAACAACTCCCTATTCCCCATTCCTTCTACTCCCTTGCAATCATCATTATACTCTCTACTTCTAAGAGTTCTATTTTAGATTTTCCATATAGGTGAGATCATACAGTTTTCATTTATGCCTTATTTCACTAAGTATAATGCCCTTGAGATTCATCCATGTTGCTGCAAATACTACCAGAATTTACTTCTTTTTATAACTGGATTATATTTGATTGTGTATATATACTACATTTTCTTAATCCATTCATCTGTTAATGAACACTGATGCTGAATCTCTATCTTGGCTGCTGTAAATTATGTTGCAATGAATATAGGTATGCAGATATGCCTCTAACATACTGTTTTCAGTCTTCAGAACACCCAGGTGTGGGATTACTGGATCACATGGTAGTTCTATTTTTAGTTGTTGAGGCACCTCCATTTAGTTTTTCATCAATGGCTGTACTAATTTACATTTCCACCCACAGTGTGCAAGGGTTCCCTGTTCTCCACATCCTTGCCAATACTTACCTTTCATCTTTTTGATAACAGGCTTTCTGACAGGTGTGAGGTGATACTTCACTGTGGTTTTAATTTGCATTTCCCTAATGATTAGTGATGTTGAGCAGTTTTTCATGTATCTGTTGCCTTTCGTGTGTTTTTTGAAAAATGACTGTTTAAGTGTTTTAAATATAAAACCTTATCAGATGTACTGTTTAAAATATTTTTTCTCAGTCTCTATGTTATCTCTTCACTCTGCCGTTTCCTTTGATGTGTATAGCTTTTTAGTTTGATGGCCACTGGTCTATTTTTGCTTTTGTTGTCCAAGCTTTGAGGTAAAATCCAAAAAAAAAAATCATTGTTCAGGCAAATGTTGAATAGTTTTTTCCATCTAAGCTGACTTCTAGTAACTTTTAAAGTCTCAGGTCTTAGTCTAATGTATTTTGAGCTACTATTTGAATATGGTGTAAGACAAGGGTCTAATTTTATTCTTCTGCATGTGGCTATCCAGTTTTCCCAACTCCATATATTGAAATGATTGTCTTTTTCCCACCGTGTGTCACCTTGGGGAAAAATCATTTTTGGGGAAAATCAACTGAGCACAAATAAACAGATTCATTTCTGGACTCTCTAGTTTGTTCCACTGGACATTGTTTCTGTTTTTTACACCAGCACCATGATATTTTGATTACTATACCTCTGTGGTATATTTTAAAGTGAGGCACAGGGTTGGGGATTTACTTCAGTGGTAAAGTGCTTGCTTTGCAAGCACAAGTCCCTGAGTTCGAACCCCAGCACCAAAAGAAAAAAAAAAAGTGAGGCAATGTAATGCTTTCAACTTTGTTCTTTTTCCTCAAGACTGCTTTGGCTGTTTTCCATCTTATTTGAGTACAAGTTCATGAAGTAGGTGTTGATGATCCTTTGGATTTCTAACGGGTCAGTTGTGACTTCACTCACCCCTTTCGTTTTTTATTGCATGAATTTGGGTCTTTTCTTTCCTTTTTTTGATCAGGTTGGCTAGGGGTTTGTCTATTTTGTTTAGTCTTTCAAAGAACCAACTCTTTGATTCGTTGATTCTTTGTATTGTTTTCTTGGTCTCAACTGCAATGATTTCAGCTCTGATCTTAATGATTTCCTCTCTTGTATGAGCTTTAGGTTTATTTTGTTCTTCTTTTTCTAGTTGTTTGAGCTTCAACATTAAGTTGTTTATTTGAGCATTTCTCAGACGAAGAAATAAAAATGGCAAATAAATATATGAAAAAATGTTCAACATCACTAGTCATCCGAGAGATGCAAATCAAAACAACATTAAGATTCCACCTCACTCCAGAAAGAACCGCATATATGGAAAAATCAACCAATAACAAATGCTGGTGGGGCTGTGGGGAAAAAGGAACACTCCTCCACTGTTGGTGGGAATGCAGATTGGTCCAGCCACTGTGGAAATCAATATGGAGATTCCTCAAAAAACTACAACTGGAGGTTCCATTTGACCCAGATATTCCCCTACTGGGGATCTTCTCAGAAGAATTAAAATCATCATACCATAGGGATATATGCACAACCATGTTCATAGCAACACAATTTGTAATAGCTAAGTCTTGGAAATAACCTAAATGCCCAGCAACCAATGAATGGCTAAAGAAAATGTGGTTTTCCTACACAATGGAGTACTACACCGCCATAAAAAAGGATAAACTAGAGTCATTCGTATATAAATGGATGTTCCTTGAGAACATACTTTTAAGTGAAATAAACCAGACACTCATGAGTACACATCGAATTGTCTCTCTGATATGAGAAATCATAACTGTAAATAAGGACAAAGAGGTGTAATAGATATTATATAAAAGGAAGATAATATACAAAGGAGAGGAGTACTAGAAAGAAAGAAGGGGAAAAGCAGAAAGGCAACAAAGGACAGAAAAGAGAAAGGGAAAATATGGAAAATTAAGAATAAACCTGCTGTAAATAGGGAGGAAGGGAACAGAGGGGAGGGGAGGGGAAGGGGGGAGAACCAAGATGCACCATGTACAGGTACAAAATAAATGTGATGAATGTAACCATTATAAGTAAAATGTACCAATACATGTTCTTGGTTTAAAATTAAAAAAAAAGATTGCTTTGGCTGACTGAGTGGTTTTGGTGTGTGTGAGAGCGAGTGTGAGTGTGTGTGTTTGTGTGTGTGTGTGTACGGTTCTATACAAATTTTAGGACTTTTTTCTGTTTCTGTGAAAAATTACATTGATTTATATGTTGAATTAATTGAGAAAACTGTAATGGAAGACAGGTGAGAATACGTCCTAAATTTTCAATCTAAGCAAGTGGTAGCAGATTGGAATGCAATTGGAAAAAGGCATATTGAGGGCTTCAAAGGAAGTGCTAATTTTTTATTTTTAAACCGGGTAAAATTCACATTATAACTATTCTTCTATGCATGATTAATTAACTCTTTAAAGATTAACAAACACTGATCAAGTGGTTTGTTCTTCTACTAAGGACACTGAGTAAAGGAATAGAGAGTCCTTTATAAAATGTTTACTATGAAGCCCCAAACTTTATGTGTGTACCCCCTCAAAAGCAAGAATATCAGTCCCAACAGCCTGTAATTTTCAAACTTTCATTCTACATTCTCTTTTTATACACCTTCTCTTTTTTTCCTTCCTTCCACTCTTAAATTTTAAATTGTTACATTTTATGCATCTCTGTGAATCTTAAGTCCTTTGTAGAACAAGAAGTGTAAAATAAGTGAGATATACATTAAAAATGATAATATAAAACAAAAGAGATTAAAGAGATCATATCATAACCAGGCACCTAAAACACTAAATGGGCTTGACCCAGATGACAGTGGAAATGACCTCGGTGGCTATCCCTATACATCGTCAATTAAATTTCAAGCTCCAAGTTAACTCTTTACAGAAAAGATGAGTTTAAGAAAATCAACGGGAATCTAGTGAGGAGTATCATTTTCAGGCTGCCAAATACACTAAAGTATTTGGAGTATAAGTACACATGAAACTGACTGTTATGGTTTATATCTAAATGTCCCTCAAAAGCCTCATGAACTCATAGGCAGGCCTTCCAAAGGTGATCAGACCATAGGCATGTTATACTCATTAGTGCACTGATGAGTTTACAGCCAAATGTGTTGTTGGGGGGGGGGTTGCTGGAAGAGGTTGCTCACTGGGACTATGGCCTGGAAGGGTATATTTCTTTTCCCCCTCCCCTCACTCTCTCTGCTTCCTATCCACCATGCTGAAAGTAGCTCCCCTCCAGAGGCCTTACTGCCATGCTGTCCTGCCTTGGAGCCAGCTGACTATGGACTGAAATATGAGGCAAAACAAACCTCTCCTTTCAGTCGAGGATGTCGGATATTATGAGTCAGTGGCAACAAGAACATGAGTAAGACACCGATGAAGCAAAGAAAAGGATTTTTGGAAGACAGCTCTGGACTCCATCTTTGGAGCGAGGCTTGAGCTTGCAGGGCAGGCGCTTCCCGGCACGGATCTCTGCTGGCTCCACCCCCTCCTGGGGAAGACAGCTCCGGACTCCATCATGGGCAGGAGGCTTGAGCTTGCAGGTCAGGCCGCTTCTTGGCGCGGATCTGTGCTGGCTCCGCTCCCTCCCGGGGAAGACAGCTCTGGACTCCATCTTTGGAGCAAGGCTTGAGCTTGCAGGGCAGGCCGCTTCTCTGGGCGGATCTGCACTGGCTCCGCCCCCTCCCGGGGAAGACAGCTCCGGACTCCATCGCAGGCAGGAGGCTTGAGCTTGCAGGTCAGGCCACTTCCGGTATGGATTTGCACTGGCTTGGCCTGCGCACTGGCAGGGAGAACATCAAATAGGGTGGGAAACACCTTGCACTGAAAGCACTGTTACCTCTCTCC
>PVJO010014971.1:0-46327 GCA_004026905.1 Hystrix cristata
ACACTAATGTCAACAGAGCAGCTATTAGCCACCAAGATTTGAATGGTAGCAGCCAATAAAGTACCATTGTTTAGCATCGCCTCAGAAAGATTGGGGAGACAGCGTTTTTGAAATTTCAAATAGTAGTTCAGGAGTGCACTGTGAACTCAATGTATGGGGTTATGTAAGGCATGTTTAAAATAGTAGAATAGGATAGAAGTTAGCGTGGTGTAGGGTACACCAGAAAAGAAGAAAAGAATGGAATGGAACGGGTTAGGCTAGAGGACACTAGATTAGACTGGAGCAGAGTAGAAAAAGATATCACACGAATGGCAAACAGTAAGCAGGAACACTGCATTCGCTAAACTTTTCTTTAGTACATACACTCATATACTGTGTGTCCTGTGTAACGATGGCCTCCTCCCTATTAGCCAAAGAGAACCTCTTTTCATAGTGAATCCCTTTCACTCTTCAAATCTTTCTGAATTTTCCTTCTGTCAGGAGCTCCTCTACAATCTTCAGGTGTACACACAATTGGGTTAAGTCCACCTGAATACTCTTTTAATGTAAAGTCAACTGGTTAGCAACTTTGATTACAGCTGCAGAGTCAGAGAGGCCGCTGTGGAATGCTGTCTAACAAACACTGAATGTTCTGTGATTCATTCATTCGATTTTCTCATATTGTTTTATTATAACTTTAATGAGAATCAGTCACTCTCCTTTGAGCTCCATAATTTATATAGTATATCATTTCGTGGCAATATGTTTTATTCCACGTTTTTCTGCTTGGGGACAACATTACCCTGATGAGTGCTACTGTCATTTGTTTCTTCCTATTTCCTTGTTTTCCTTACAGTTTCTTTGTATAGATTCTGTTGCTTTTCCTTTTGGATCACTACTCGTCTTTGACTTAGGTTGGTTCTTCCTATATCACCTGTTAGAAGCAGATTCATGTAGAAGACAAGGCCGAGGCACTGCCTTTTCTCACTAACACAAATCATCTGTGGTTCACAGTGAAGCTTCTTTTGACATGAGGGGTGTGCATGTGTGTGTGTATGTGTGTGTCTGTGTGTGTGCGAGAGAGAGAAAGGAAGCTGTTTTAGTTTTGTTTCAAGTCAATAAATATTAGAAGCTGTAGGGTTACTCAAAATTCAGTCTCTTTCCTCTACCATTCTTCAAAATCATTCCTACAAAACTGATGTGTATATGTGATCCGCTGTTCAGGCCGGAATTCCCTTTGGCCCATGCAAGCTTCTACCAACAGTCCATACATTCTATTTCTATTTTTCTAAATAAAGGAATGTGGGTATAATTCCACAGTCTGAGTCAATTACTTTGGAGAAGTTCTCTCTGCTTCATCTGAAGAGTAGTCATCTCTAGGCATGTTCCTACACTCCTCAATTGTTACTGCACTGGGCAGCCTTATTCGTCTACGGTGGTTCATACTTAGATACTGTTTATCATTCTTTTTATTGTATTTGAGAGATTTCAGAGAAGGGAGGGATGGGGCCAAGTTTAGTCTACCATACTAAAACTGGAAGACACCTCTACATTTTCTTTATGCCACATTTTTTTTCTTTCTCTGATCTTATGACAAATTATCATCACTATTTTTGTTTGTTTGTTTGTTTTCTTCCAGTACTCAGGATTCAACTCAGGGCCTCACACATAGTAGGGAAGGGTTCTACCACCGAGGTACACCCTGGTACTTTTTATATTTTATTTCAAAACAGGGTCCATCCTCTTGTCTTAGCTTCCCTAGTAGCTGGGATTAGAGGCACTCACCACTATACTCGGTGCTACTTATCCTTTAAACCTTAGCTCTATTGGCACGTACTGCATAAAGCTTTGTCTGACTTCCCGAAGTTTATTTAAATGTTGCTCTGTGTTTTCACTGTATTTTGAAAATGATGATAGTGTAGAACATATTACATTGAACTGTAATTGTTTACATATTTGTCTTTCTTCTATTCTGATTTTGAGGTCAGAGACAGCGATTTCATGGTTTTTTATCTACAACACTGGTTAACAAATAGTAGGTGTTCAATAGTTGTTTCTTGACCTAGCAAATGAATTCCAATCTATATGCTGCAATGCTTTGAAGAGTTGTCTTTCTGAAGCACAAATTTTATCACATTGACAAACAAGTTGGTGGCTCCACTTGTACTGGAGAAAAATATTCAGTCTTTAGTGAGGCATATGATGATCTTACAAACTGGTTCCAAGCTATCTTGAAGTAGTCTTTCTTCCTTGCTTCTGATAACTTGTTATCATTTGGCCACACTCCATTTCTTGCAATTTCTAGAAATATGCCATGCCCTTTAATTCTGTGCATCCATGTGCACTCTGTGCACTGTGATTCAAATGTCCTTCCCTTTCTATCAGGTAAGTTTGTATTCCTACCGCCAATATTACCTTCCACATTAAATCTTCCTAGATTTCCCCAGTTCATTGTTTTGTCTATTCTTCTATGGCATGTATTTTGCATATGTCTCTATTATAAAACTTACTATATTTCAATGATAATTACCTATTTATATGTCTACCCCCCAACTTTGCTCACTGATTGCTAACTTCTCAAAGTCAGGAGAAATGTCTAATTATTCATTAGCTCTGGGTGCCCAGTCCTTTGCAAATGATAGGTGGTCGACAATGTTTGTTGAATTAATTCCGGTGTTGAAGCAAATTCTAATAAATGCTAACAGATGTTTTCACTTTAAAATTTAAAAAGCACTTTTTCTACTTTGTATCTTACAGATCCTTCAAATGATTTTACTCACTGAATCAATTCTGGATATAAATAATGACTTGCAGAAATCATTTGATGAGCTTGCTCTTATAGAACCTTTCTACTTGGCACTTGCCCTCTGACTTGCATTTGAGTTTCTCTAAGTGTGGTTTATTTCAGTAATCTTAACTAATGAATTGGATTGACCATGCAGTGATCCAATCAAATCCAGAGCGACTCACTATCTTGACAACTAGGAAAAAATATCGATCATATGCTGGTCAATTGGCCAAGTTTTGTATAGAGATAGCCTAATAATATCATCAGAATTTTTTTTATCTGTACCACTAAGTATAAAAGCAAACTGCTAAGTAGAAGACTTGTGACCACATCTGTTCTTAAGTATCTAACTCTCCCATCTCTCCTTCTTTTTCCTGTAAAACTGCCTTGCTTACAGAAGAAATGCACAAAATGTTCACTAGCATAAAAGGCCTCACAAAATGGTAATGATGCTTACACTAGCTAAAGGAAAGCAAATTCACGCATTTTAGTTAATTATTTCTAAGAATTCAAACGATATTTCTCATTTTTAACTCACTGACATATGCAACATGCTGATAATTTACATAGGAAAATTGTGTCACTATAACTTGTTCTATAGCAGATTAAGGTTGTAACATTTATATTTAATAGTCTCAATCATATATCTATGATAAACTTTGCTTTTTTAGAAAATGTCTTCTAGGAAAAACATGATTACTTATGAGTTAATAAAACAGAGGTTTACTGGATTTCTTACTAAAATTCCTCCTTTTGTAAATATGTTCACCATTTCTAACTTAATTTTTTCAACTTTTGATGACAGCTACCTGGGAATTTAAATATTTCTGTAGTTTAGATGCACAATTAAGCCCATTAAGACTTCAATTTGTTATGAAGTAAAATATATAGGAAAACATTTACTTATTATTATTTAATATTCATACTATTCCCAATGTGTATAAAAATCTTCGAGGTTCATTTCTTTATTGCACTTATAATAACTGTTGATGCATAATTATAATAAAACAAGACCTTCAATTTTACAAAATATGTGGGGTAAATATAATTAGTAATTTAAATATTGTTCATAATGCAATGCCTTGAGAAATGATCCTGCCTGAAGCAAGTATTTAGTTTTCTTATGTCCATATCCCTCTTGGGTTAATTAAAATACCATTTTATCATATCCATATTGAAAAATGTGACATTTCGCACTACTAATTTATTTAACAGAAAAAGATAAACAATTACTGGCATAATATTTCTGCCACGTATTTGTACTTCATACCTATCACACGGAATGAGAATTACACGGTGAAACAGTTAAAAACAATACATTATTAAGAAAGTAACAATGTCAAATAATTTGTATTCAAAAATAACAAATTTCCCTTCCTGTAAATGGGTAGAAAGTTTGAACCATAACAGAGTTAGGGCTCGCCTTAAATAAAATCAGCAGACAAAAAATCCTAAATTACCAACGTCATCAATTGGGGGGCAGGGTAATTATTCACATTAAATGCGACCAGATTTTCTAGATGATGCTGTTATATAGTCATCTCAGCCAGCATATAAAATTATGAAATGATTTGCATATGATGCTTTAGAAACCTGCCCCATGCCTGTAATGAAAAAAAACCTGAGTTTCAGGAGCACCCTTAATAGTCTACATTCCTCTTAGACAAGCTGATGGGGTTAAAACATAACATGATGAGGGGGCAGTGCTACATATTAAAGTTCCATGACCTATAAACATATTATTGGAAAATTAGTTTCTTGGGCAAAACAAAAATTGAACCAGCATAGAAAGGAAAAGAGCCAGAACAGTGAAGAATAAGCAGCAGTCTTTTCTCAGCCATATCAGGACGGTGTAATAAATTACTCTCTTCTCTCTCATACTGTCAGGAGAAAATGATGTTTAGATTAAACCTTGCTAAGGCCTAAAAGGATAATTTGTCAGTATTTTCTAGTTTACTACCAATGCAGTATTGATTTGCTAGGGCCCTTCTTTCTATTTTATTTACACTAATTCAATCTGGAACAACTGAAACTCAACTTGTTGGAAAGCAAGATATTTCTTTATTTTAAGTCTCATGGGCCCAAGGTATAAGGTACACAAAAATATGTCCAAATTACTCTTTCTAGTTCTTGTGGGTAAAGACCAAGCCCTTCTTAGGAGGCAAATTGTTATCAGAGAAAACCACATTTTGCTGAGATTTACCTTGAGTTCATTTTTTTTTTAACAAAATTATGGTTCTTAGGAGAACATGGTAAAAAAAGAGTTTCAAATGCACTCTCAGTTTAGCAGACTCGTGACTATCGTTCTAGGCAGCTGCTTTGAAATGAGAAGTAAAACAGAAATGTCTTGGTAAACCTTCTTGTAGTTGAAGCTGATCAAAATGACAGTAATTACTTTGAGGCACACATGACAAAGGTTAGGGACAAACCTACACTTGAGGTGAAAGACAAAACTGCTTTCCAAATCCTTATTGGTTTCTATGCAAGTTATACAGATTAACAAATGGTATTGTATAGAGCCAATGAAAGCGGTTGAAGGTTGAAATAATTTCTGCACATACATTGAGGACAAGTAAAAATTATATTCAAGTACTTAATCCAGGGAGTTTATATTGTTTATTTCCATTTCTTTCTTTGTGGTTATTTTTGTTTTGCGCTATATTCTTTTCTTTTTGCCAGCTGTGGAACTTTGACTCCATGTAAGTATGAGAAGACTAATACTGACCCTCCATTGACCATTCTTTTTCAACTTTTACTGACATTGCTTCAAACTCTGAAATGACTTGGGATTAGCAAAATCTCATTCTAACATCTTATACTTTATTATCCTAGTCTTATTTTAGGTGTGACTCTTCTATAGATTCACACTTCTTGATAACTTTGACTGGGTTAATTGATTAATTCTAATTGGAATGCAGTTTTTAAAAATCCAATTGATGCATTATTTTATAAAATGTGGTTGTGTCTTCATAAACAAATGATTCAATAGTTTTCACATAGAAATGAGCAGGCAAGTCAGTTAGACAACATATCAATTTGGTAAATATCTTAAGTAAATCAACTTTTTGACAGCTTTGATTGACTTGCTTATTTTCATAAATCACTCAAAAAGATACATGTATGTGCATATTTATTTATTTATGGACAATCAATTGGTATTCACTATTTCTCAAACTATGCTGACTGTAAAGTTCTCCTAAGATAGTCATTTGACTTGTGATGTAGTTGTGATTGAATATGGTTATGTCTACATGCATCGATTTGGCATATCAAATGCAGTTGTTTCTCCACGCACAAATTAGCTTGGATATTTTACCCATAAAAAAGTCATAACAAACTCAAAACAAAGCCAGGAAGCCAGAAAACAGTTCTGCCTGATTCCACTATTCACTTAGGGGTTTAAGAACTACTGAATTTTATTGGACTGCTTGGCCTAGCCCTTCAAAAATCAAAGTTTTGGATATACAAAGTTTCGATATACAAATCTTTAAAAAATAAATTGTGTAAGAAATCATAGTTCAAATCAGAGATTATTGTTTGGGTGTGTGTGTAAAGATAGAGCCAAAATTATATACCAAGAATTACACTTCTATATTCATTTATTCATTCAAAAGTATTGTTGAAGCCCCGCTGCCTGCCACAGACTATTCCAGGAGCTTTACATACTTCCATGGACAATACACACAGAGGTCCCAGGCCTCATAAAACAGTTCTGCTCAGAGGAAACAGACAATAGACAGTACATGTAGTATATTAGGAAATCATATACCAGATGGTATACATCCCATGGGAAGAAAAAGTACAGTAAATTCATTGAGAGTTCAGAGATGGGGGTACAAATTGCAGTACTGGGTGTATGGGTCATAGTAAACCTCTAGGAGAAGGAGAAATCTGAGGAAAAGGTTGAAAGATATGTGAGGGTTAAACATGTGAAACCCAGAGGAAGAAAATTCCTGGCAAAGAAGCAGCTTAGTAAAGTCCCTAAAGCCAAAGCATGTCTGAAGTTTTTAAGGGATTGACAAAGATGTCAATTTCACTGGAACAGAGTTAACAAGAGAAAATGCAGAAGGAGGTAAGATCAGCGAGGTTACAGAGAGCTAGGTCATGGAGGGCATTCTAGGCCACTATAAATATTCTACTCTGAGGAACACAAGAAGTCAACTGTAGTACTTTTAGTAGAGTAGACTTACATTTTTAAAGGATCACTCTTGGAATTACAGAAACCTGGTAAGAAGCTATTGAATTAATCTATATGACAGACGAGGGTGGCTTGGACAGGGTGCTAGCAGTGGACATAGTAGGAGGGTGAGCAGTTTGCTGAGATAGAGGAAAGGTATGAGAGGAGGGGAGCTTTCAGGATTGTTCCAAGCTTCTGGCCTGAGCAAGTGGTAAGATGGAGTTTCCATTGACTGAAATGGAGACATCTGCAAGTAGAGTGAGTTTCAGGCAGTAGGGAAGACTAGAAGTTTTGGTTTGGACAAGTCGAGTTTAAGTACCTATTGAACATTCAAATGCAGTTTTGGAGCAAATAGTTGAAAACGGATGTTGAATGAGAGGCCGTTGGTTGAGAGACAAATTCAAGAGGTCAGTATAATAGATGCCTCAGGACTATATGAGATCACTAAGCGAATAAGCACAAATGCTGAAGATTCGAGGACAAAGACATGAACACTGGGATGTGCTGACAGAAAGGTCAGGGAGGAGAAGAAGAATGGATAAAGAAGACAGAGGAATTTGACCACTGAGGTAGGAGGGCAACCGAGAGAGCACAGTATCCTGAAGGCTGTGTGAGGAAAGTGTAAAGAATTCACGCGTTCTTCCAGGAACACAATAGCACCTTGGATTTCTACTTCTTGTTTGGCTCCTTGTCTCACAGTGGTTGCCAAAGTAGATAAAACATGTGGTAGGAGATACATTTTTGGATTATTTCACAAAGGCTGCCAGTTGTCTCATGGTAAAGGGACTTAAACAATTACATGACTTTCTTGTATAGGTTACACGATCTTTCTATATTTAGAAGTATTATTTCAGCAAATATAAACTTGTCAAGGAACAATGAAAATAAAGAATAAGTTGTCTTAGAAAAACCAGTTTTGCACTTAGAAACATTAAAATAAATGAAAAGTACTTAAACCCAAATTTCTAAACAATAGTGGCCATAAAATTGAAAACAAAAATTAAATGCATAGACTTTGATGAATAAGGAAATGTTACTTAAATTCAGCTACTTAGCATCATAGTCATTTGTTCATGGAAACACATTGTTAAGTTTATAAAGTAACAAATACATGTTTTTGATTTCAAAAGAAAATGGCCTGGTATACATTACATCCAGCTGTCTTTTTGTTTTATAACTGCTAATTTTCTCTGAAAAGTTAGAAATATAAAACTGCTTGTCCACTCAATAGCAATACATCCATGCTCTGCTTCTTCTCTAAGACAGAAACTTGATCTCTAAACGTAGCTTTTTCAAGTAAACAAATAACTATATCCTTTCTACATATGGGGCTATAATTTCATGAAGACAATCAAAATGAGAAGTTGATTTCAGAGTACTGTCAAGAGCAAAATATCATTTAATAATATTATCTAATAGATTTTCCCATCCTATTTCCCAAAGGAACACACATACAAGTGCACGCACACACACACACACACACACACACACACACACATTTATGTTAAAGAAATAAAACAAAAGCTATTCCATTTGACCCTGATATTCCACTTCTTGGTATCTTCCCAAAAGAATTAAAATCATTATACTGCAGGGATATATGCACACCCATGTTTATAGCAGCACAGTTTGTAATAGCTAAATCTTGGAAGCAGCCCAAATGTCCATCAACAGCAGAAGGGATAAAGAAAATGTGTTTTTTTTATACAATGGAATACTACTCTGCCATAAAGAATGATAAGCTTGAGATATTCCTAGTTAAATGGATGCATCTTGAGACCATACTCTTAAGTGAAATAAATCGGACACGCATGTTTAAATACCGCATAGTTTCTCTGGTGTGAGAAACTGAAGTGTAAATTAAGACTAAAATGTATTATATTGGGAAACGGAAGAAAATGTCCAAATGGGAAAGGGAACAAGGGAGGGGGAAAGGAACAGAGGGACAAGAGAAATAAGAAATGGAAGGAAAAAATGGAAACAAAGCTTTTGTAAATAGGGAGGGAGGAGGAGGTGAGGAGAGGGAACGGGAAAAAAAGAAGCAACAAGGTATATCATGTACAGGTACAAATCCCCAATGATGAATGTTATCAATATGTACATCGAAAATGTACCATTAAAATAAAATTTAAAAAAAGAAATAAAACAAAAGCTAAAACAGAATTACAAAGAAGGGAGTATCTTGTAACTCTGTTCTCTTATTTTTCTCAGAGACTCTGTAAGGAACAATTATTGGGTATTTTTAAAAGCAGTCTAGAAAACAGGTGATTTGGATTTGTTCTTTTGTTAAAACATTTTCATCTCATTCATTTTTTTATCTCAATCATTTTTAAAACCTGGTTAAATAAAAAATAATAGCATATGACCCAAAATTCAAAAGGCACAAAAAGCACAGGAAAAAAAACTCCCTTCAAGTTTTGATCTACACTACCTAGTTCATTGACTACTACAATTAATATTACTCATTTATTTGGAAAACTTCCTGAAAAATGATGAATGTGATCATTATATACGGCAAATATGTACAATAAAAATAAATTTTAGAAAATCCTATAAGAGAATGCCTTCTGATGCTGCAAAACCAATTCATGTGATTCGCTTCTCTGATTCTCAACTAGGACTTGTTCTCAGCACATTCATATTTTCCATTCATTTGTTGACTATTTCCTATATTTAAATTTTTAATTCAAAATTAAACAAAGAAATTTAAAAAAGCATATATGCATAGAGCTGCATTAAAAATCACACAGAATATAGTATATTGGACATCATGGTTTTTAAACTCTGGATTGTGAACTATTAATGAGTTATTAAATGCATTTACTGCATCATAACCATACAAAGAAATGGAAGAAAATGGAACATAATAGAATATGTCACAGTATGTTATTCAGAATAAGAATATTTTCTGTTGCAACTGTTTCCAGTTTTTATTTATAGATTTGCTGTGGATTGAGCTAAATGTGAAATACATTTTTTATACTGAACAAAAATCCATCATTATACACAATGACTCAAACACTGTGTTTTTTTGTTTAATGATGCATCTTGAAGATTGTTCCACTTCAATGCACATAGAGTTGTCTCATTTTGCTTTTGATAAGTGTATTAAAATATTTTGGGCATCCATAAAATACTATAAAGTGAAATATTATAATCACCTCTGTACCTCATCACCCAGCTTAAGCAATAAAATGTTATAAATACCCACCCAAACAAGTAGTATCAATGGAGTTGTAACCCTCTACATTTTCTCCTGAGCCATCCTACTTCTATCATGTGTCTCATTCTCTTTAGGGCTGCAAAGTATTTCACTGCATGGATATACCAATATGCTATAGATTATTCAAGTGGCTTCCTGTTGATAAACATTCTGATTGGTAACCCTGATTTTTCAATATTCCAGGTGATGCTTCAGTGACCATCCTCGTGCATATCACTGCATGCTCATTCAATATCTGTTGATAAATTTCAAGAACTGAAATTGCTGGGTCCAGGGAGTTATATTTATTGTTGGATATCATCACATTTTCTTTCATGGAGACTATTTATACTCGTATAATCAATGTTCCATACACATTTTTCAAATAAGTATGTTACCAAATTTTATTATTGTCAATATTATAGGTAGTAAGTGATAACATACTATAGTCTTAGTACGAATTTCTCTTAGGAGTGAAGTTAAACATTTGTTTCATATATTCAGGAATCACTTCCTTTTCTGTGGTCTATATCCTTTTTTTCTATTTCGCTTTTGGAATTTTCTCTTATTGATTATAAGTGGAAAAGTGGGCAAAGGATGTCAACATCCAATTGAGAAAAAAATGGACCAATTACATATAAAAAGATTGCCAAGCTCACTCATAAACAAAAACAATATAATATCATAAAGATGTATTTTATCTAACAAATTGAGTATTAGAAATCTTTTTATCACTGCAAGTATTAATAAGGATATGGGAAAACAGGCACTTTTCATATAGCATTAGTAGGAAGATATATTGGTAATTCTTTTTTATTGGCAATACTTGATAACATCTACAAGAAACATTAAATGCACATATCCTTGGGCCATGATGTCTACCTCTAAGAAATTGTTCAAGAAGACTGCAAAAGATTTTGTACACATGCCAAGTGCAACACTATTCTTAATATCAAAGCACTGAAAACCTAGATGTATATCAACAATGGATGGCAAAATAAAACATGGTATATAAGTAAACAGAGTCCCATACAGCTATTGAAAAGAATAGGGTGGATCTGTACTAAAAATATAGTACAGGATATCCTAACCGGAAACATCCAAGCTATCCTAACTGGAAAGTATTATTAGATTTTCTGTAGTATGTGATCCCATGTGTGCACGCACAGATAAATTTGGGAATGATATATATAGTATATATTATCATTGACTAGCTCTCAAGAATGACAAGAGAGAGGGAGGAGGATGTTTCACTTTCTCACTTTAAACCTGTTTTTATTGTTTTAATTTTAAACCATAAGCTGATTTACTATAATACTAAAAAGATACTAGTTAAAAATTACCTACAAAAATGAGTTTGTTGTATCTATATTAATAGTGGTTTGGAGTTCGGGATCATCACAATGATTTTCAAATGGAAAAGCATAACAGCTACCACAGAAGTGGCTCCCCCACACATACAGTAATCCCAACGACTTACACACTTCCTCTGATAGTGTAATATCTCTGAAAGAGCTGTTACAAAGGCAAATGCACTGTCTCATACATGCCTAATCGGTCCAACAGAGCCATTAGGATGTCAGTTACATGGCAGGGCTCCTTCCAAAGCTATTACCAAGTCATTGTATTGTTTCACACACTTCTCTGACATTCAGATGGTTCCTGAGGAACTGTTATCATTGCTCTGGAAGTGTCCTACATAACTTACATTGCCAAGGAGAAACAACAAAGCAAAGGAAAGAATTGTAAAACAATCAAACAGTTCCCTCAACTAAATGTACAGGAATGGCCCCATAAGGTCAAATATCAGAAGGAATGACTTCTCATTTGGGTATAACTATTATACTTCATTCAAAAAACACAAATGTAGTCTAGCCAGCTTTTCACAATCCAGCTGCTTCCTTGATGCAATGCACAGTGTTAGAATGGCATATGTGTGGCCATGATGGCATAGTGTTTATTGCTAGCACATGCTATATCACCAGGGTTCTATGGTACAGTACAGAAACATCAGGAAATAGTACTAACACATTTTCTTGCTGTGATGGGATTGTATCAAACATTTCTTTACCTGTAAAGTTTCTGCACATTACATAAAGAGCTCAGCTGCCTAACAGTCATGGAAATCAACATGGTTTCTGAATAGCTGAAATCCCAGTTCTACGTTAAGGGGATACCCAATGACCATAGGAAATACAGTAGCATGAGTTACCCCTTAGCCAGGTATGAAGGCTTCCGTGAATTTCCTCTCACAGTTTCAGTGGAACAAGCTTGCTAACTATTGAAATGATGTGTTACTTAGTAAAGGGAAAGTGTAAAAGGATTTTTACCTGGTTTGAAATGAGAAGAAATTAGGATGAATTCTTCTAGGCTAGAGAGTTTCCTAGGACACCTGATGTTTAGATATTTCACAAGTCACATTGCATGTCTGTCTAATCCTTGATAACAAAAACGTCACCTTAGAGTGCAGATCACATATGTGCATAATACATGAATAAGGATAGATAACCACAATAGACATTTATTGAACATTTGATTATAATAGACACATTATGAAGTCCATTATATTTATTTTCTCATGTAATAGCCACAGAGAACCCCAAAAAGCTTGAAGTAGGAAATCTCTTTTTGAAAAACCAGGTAATTGATGCTTGGCGAGCATCAGTTACCTGTTCAAAGACAAACACCAGTTATGTTGCAGAACTAGGGGCTAAACCTAGAGCTATTTCATTATACCCGCCATAATCACTACAGAGAATGCTGTTCACGAAGATTGATTTAGTATAAGCGTTGTTACTTGAATAATTTGTCTCACATCCCCTGTGCTCTCAGATCCAGTTGATGCTAACTAAATTGTGTTAAAATTAGCCTTTTATGTTTCTTAGTGCAAGTTTGCCACACGTATTGATTACATTCATTGTGGTAGGTTGGTATATGGTGTATAACTCTTTGTACATCCTCTTGCCCTCTCTTCCCTCTCCACCTCTAGTTCCTCTTCCCATTTGGGGGGGATTTATTTTGCCCCTTTATATCATTGATCTTTTATTCTACTCTTTAAATCATTCATACTTTGAGTTTCTCAGAGAAATCAGATGATATTTGTGCTTGTGTGTCTGATTTATTTCATTTAACATTATTGGTTACACATATGCAGAATATTGACTCTAGACCCATATTTTATTTTAGTATTTGGTTTATTTTACCAAGTACTAAGATAAACTCAAAATGGATCAAAGACCTGGCTATTAAAACAGAAACAATCTGCTGGAAGATAAAATAGACAAAACTCTTGAAGACATAGGCATAGCTAAAGACTTTTTGAATAGAACCCCAGTCATGTGGGAAATAGTACTGAGAACCAAAAAATGGCATAATGTAAAATTACAAAGCTTATGCACAGTAAAAGGAACCACCAACTCAGTGAAAAGAAAACCCGATCAGAAAATGGGCAATTGAAATGAATAGACACTTCTCAGATGAAGTATAAATGACCAATAAAGTTAGCTTTTTTTTAACCCTCATTAAAGACCTCTTTGCGTGTGTGTGCCCACTTGACACTAACTTTCCTGCACTGGTAATTGCTTCAAAAGTCAAATGCAGGGACTCCTAGAAAGCAATATTTGTATTGCTAACCTTACCCACTGTTTGTGGCTGATGAGAACAATGGTAGACATCTGAGTCAAGCTGGGAAAATGATTTCATCTGCTTGGAATTTAACAAAGACACTAAAAAAATCTGCTTTATTTTAGCTTCAGTCCTGAAAAGAAGAAACACAAACAGGGAAACTGTATGGAGTTTTTTTTTTTTTTTTCCCTGTCTTTTGGGTGGAGATTTATGGAAAAGTTGATCTGCAGAAACAAGGCTTAAGGAAGTGAGTTCAGAAGAAAAAAGTAAAATCTTAGTCATTCTTCTGATCTAACTCTTTCTGCAGTCCAGCTACATGCTTGCTCTCAGGCTCATGAACCACTTTCCTGGTCTAAGAAGTTTGTTTCTTGTTTAAGCTAGCTCAAATTGGTCTCTGCTGCTTGCAATAAACCATCCTAACTAACAGGGTATCAGTCTTTCCCATAAGACTATAAATTCCTTGAGGTTGGGGAGTGTGCTCTTCATTTTTCATACACCCCTAGAATCTAAATGAGAACTTGGAAAAGAGGACGTACTCAATAAAGACTGTTTGAACAGAAATATCATTATCATCAAGACTATAACTACAAAAAGTTTATTTGTAATGTATACATTATTAAATTTTACAATTGGTTTTTCTCTACCCATTTCTCTCCATTTTGCCTCTTTGTAAATAGTTTCGTTTTCATGTTTTATAATCCAACTTCTTCATTCAGGTCATAGGTGAAAAACACACTCTTGGAAATTAGTTATACAACTTTAGCTGCTGATACTGTTTTTCTGTTCAGCCAAATATGTAATCGAAACTAATCTTTGAGCGATCCCTAGTCACTGAAGTTGACACTGAGGTAGGACTGTCAGGTTCTAAGAAATGGCCATTGAATGCCATGTCAGAGGCAGATGTGTGTGTGTTAGATGAGCAGAGCTCAAAGCCACTGTAGTGTTTATTGCCTTTTAAGAGTCTCACAAAAGGAGGGAAGAACAATGAAAAATCATACTATCTCTCAGTTTAATTTTCCTCTTCACAAAACACTCATTTGTCATTTACTTAGTGCATACTGTGCTCTGGATCCTGTGGCTAAGTATCAAAGCTATAGCCAGGTACTGTTTCCAGTGCTTACTAACAACCATTGTAATGTTAGAAAACATAACACTCTAGCACTAGCCTGTGTTGAACAGTAATGTTGTTAGCAAGGTAACATAGGAAGGGGAAAGAGTAGAATGAAGAAAGCATGATGGTTATTATCAAATGTCACCCAGGCATTAACTGCCCACACATAGGTCCCGGGGTAAACTAACCTGAGTGACTCTGCATATTTCTTAATAGACAATTTAGCACCAATACATGAAGAAGGGTTTACTTAGGCTAATTCTGAATGGATGGAAACACAGTGTATTAGCGTTCTGATACCAAGCTTTCTGTTACCTGATAACTTCGCTTCCCTGTACATGTTGTCTTTTGGTCCAAGTAGATCAGTTCTAAAGTTGAGTTTCTTGGTAATTTTTCATGGGTTACAACATTGCAGGGATTTAAATTAAGAGCAACCAAAGAGAGCTGATAAAATGAGAAAAAAATATCCTGAAAATCTTGTTCGATTAATGAAAGAAACAAATTCTTTTGGGTATGATTTTGGAAATAGAAGTAGAAAACTTAAGGCATCCAGTATTCTCCTAGGATGGATAAAATTGTGTCTTTGGAAGCACTTCTTGGAATCTGAGTGGGAAAATTCTCCAAAATTAACAGTTTTGCCTAGGTTGACTTTTATCCCACATTCACAGCAATGAGGCTTAAATAATCTTAAACTGGTCCATAACATTGTGCCTAGTGTCTCATCAATAATCTTAAAACTAGGAAGTACAGGAAGACAGAAACAAAATAAAATGTTATGGACAGTAATAAAGGCATAAAATCTGAGATACCAAAATGTAAAATAAGAATAATTTAAGCAGTCTTGCTCTTCAAAACAGTACATATAAATTCAAGTTAATGAAACAGACACCCTCTCAGCCATGCTTTCATGAATGGATGATCTCAGTGGAAGGCATATAGTAGCTTCTGCACAGAAATAACAAGTTAAATTCATTGAAAATAATTTGTTTTCTCAGATCAACCTGCCTTTGGAAAAAACGTTTCATATCTTCATTTCAACTCAAACTTCTTCTGCAAAAACCTATGGAAATTTTAAACGCGAGCCAGGCCTAGTTATTGTTGATTGAATTATTTTGTGGAATCCATATTGATGAAATTTTATCATAGTTCATAAATGCAATCCCAAATTATATCTGTTATTATTAACAATAAATAGAGTCAATGTAAGACCTACAGAATTCTAAGATGTGCATAAAAGAGTCGTTCAAGTTCATGTTACATATGTACATGATCTTAGGGAGAAAAAAATACTTCTTTAGAAAACCATCTACTGCACTTAGCTAACTGGTTTCTGAATTGTTTTTAACACTTTCTCATATGCGAAATGGGAATGATAACAGATCTATTTCACAGAGTGATCAGTAGGATGAAATGAGACAAAGATATGAAAAGTGTGTTTGGAAATTCTAAAATACTGCTCACTATTATAAAAATGAACATTCATATTGTACTCACGTTATAAGTACTGTTCATTATTTTTATATACTAGCCTCCTCCTATTTTTGAGTCACTGTGATTGGATATGAGAACCCTACTGCAATGTGGTTGAGAAGGTTCCAGAACAGACTAACTCATACAAACCATTCATAAGTTCTCCTTTTCATAACGCCATAAATCAAAGTAGAATACCAATGTCCTCTCACTGAAGAATGACAACATAAGTACAGGCTTGCAAAGAAGCATGAACATTGTACTCATTTTAAGGTGTTATTTATAATTGATGGCATGAATAAAATGCGATTTTTAAAGCCAGGCTGGGAGATTTTGGAGGAAAAGACCAAGGCATCTACTAGGCAGTATTGGAAAGTTATGATAAAATCAGATCTATAACTGAGTCAGTGGTTAAACCCATGCAAACAATGGTAGATATCTAGGAAGTCTTGAAGGTGAGTTCAACCCAACCTAATATTAACCTCCGTCCCCAAGCTATATCAGCTTTCCCATCCCATTTAAAATCATATCTTGTTCTTTTCCCCAGCTCCCCCCTTTACTTCCTTTTCACCACCAAAATACACATGATGAAATCTTCCAGTGCAAAGAATGAAAATATGCTGCCACTGGGCTAATCTCTGAAAAGGTCATCAACCAGGCTTATGTCTTAATTTGTCAGAGGGGCAGCATTTCCCTCTGTGGGGCAAGTGTTAGGGATGCGATGAGGTAAAAATAATTTGTAGTCAAATGTTTGGGAACACTTGCCTTGAGTAGACCCAGCTTGAGCCTCCATGTCACAGCACACAGGAGAGAATTTAAAACCTGTAATAGCAAAGATTTTACTAATTAATCCTTGTGCAAGCCATCTCAAACTTCAACCTGAAACTTTCATCAAGTTATTTTTTTTAAATAACAGCTTTATTGAAATATAATTCATGTATAGAAATCAGTAGTTTTTAGTATTTTCACAGATTTGTGTAACCATCACCACTATCTAAGTTTCCTCTCCCCCAAAGAAACCTCATAGTGCGGACTTTACTAGGGTACTTTACAGAGACCTATGTGGAAGCTTCTTGCTTGTATTTTAATGTTCCAACCCAGTGAAATGCAGTAAGTTCCTATGTCATGAGTGAGATGATGCAGAACAAGATGTCTTAGTAATAAGGGAAATTACATCCCACTCCATTTCATGTAATTTTGATCATTCTCTTCCTGAATGACAGATGAAGTCCAGAAAACGGCAGTGACCAGACCCAAGTCTCCTAACTTCCATCCTAATGCACTTCCACTTATGTGAATCTGCATACCTATATTAAATGTGTTTCCTTCTCATTTCCATATTTACCTCCTATAGTCTTGGCCAAGTCAGTGATATTTTCATTACATACTTGAAAATAATCTTTACAACCAAGGTACCAAGGATATTTGGTTATTACAAAGTGTTATGGGTTATTATTTAGAGTATATTTTCTGTCTAGTGGGCAACCACTCATTCCTGATCAAGGCCCTGTGGTACCTACTTTGGGCTGAAGGAGGCAGAAGAGGACAGAGTAGAAAAAGCTGCCAGTACAGACTGGTTGCCTACCTGTCTGCCAAATGAGAAAATACTAATTAGCCACTGCTAACACACTGGGCTTTGTGGTCATGGTGATGAGAACCTACAAAATTCAGACAAACAAAATGATGGAGAGACTAGATTAATGTGTTTAACAAGCATTGGTGTGCTTTTAATAAAAGGATTTTATTCTTTGGTGGGGACAGAAGAGCAGAAATAAAATAAATCAAACCTTTCCTGAAAAATGAAACCTTTTTCTGAAAGTTGCAAGAAAATAATATATAATTATAATACAACTATAATGCTGTTAAGTATTTATTGCCCAGCTACTGGTGGATATTAATCTATCTTTTTAAAATCATTTTGGTCTAAACTGGTTGATCTGTCCATACATTCAACAGGTTAATCAGAATCAAAATAGAAAGACATACAGAGTATGCTTGATATATAATTGTTGATCTCATTTTTCATACTTTGATATAAAACCAAAATACATGAAACGAGTACTTTTTATAATAAATCCTACTACTACTGCATTGGAAAAAAGATAAAAATAAAAGGTGAGCAATAAATAAGACATGCACAATATTGCTGACTGCATGAAATTATTTCCCTTGGGAGTTGCCCAGAAATGAAAAATATTTTGCCTATTATTGTGAATCAATGTGTCTATTTGCCAGCTACTTAGGTATACCTCTTGTGCATAGGATCCTACTTACTTGCATGTACATTCTGCATAGTAAATGAAAGATAGGCAGATATAGGAAGAAAACAAAGCAAAGGTAAAAGTCTTTTCCTTTAAACATAGACAGGATAGTTAGCTTAGTCTTATTACCATTTTCCCCGTCTGATTTCCGTTCGTGATCAGTGTCCGTCAAGGACAGCGCAGAATTGGCCCGGCTCGACAAACAGGAGCTGTGCTCAGATTTCATCCCTCTTAGCCACATTCTCAGCGCGTGGTCAGGTGAAGTTGCGCCTTCCGTCTCCGTGTCCACATCAGAGCCCATCTCTAGCTGGTAGCCACGCCGAGAGGCACTGTGCATGTCTGCCTGGTAGCCAGAGCACAGAGTGTGGGGAGTTTCACAGAATTCTATCTCTGAGGAGAAGCACAGTTCAGAGAGCAACGTTAGACATACGAAGAAGTGGCCCCAAACAATTCCGCTTTTCTCCTCATGCCTCTCCTCCTTCACTGCTAGTAATTATGAGTTCTTCAAAGTTAAAATTCTGGCTTTTTATTTATGGTAGCTAAGATTCTGTGCTTATTTTGCACTTCTGTAGCTTAAAAATTATGCTTCTGTTGATTCTTACAAGGTTCTGGAAAAAGCATGCCCAAAATAGCTTTATAGCTACAATTTTAGGTTGCACAGAATGTAATGAAATAAGTGAGTACAGAAGAGTATAGTTTTCCTTTAAAAGCTGGTTCTCTTCTAGAAAGAATATATATATGATCTATCGATCATATCTATATAGATATAGATATATAGAGCATATATCATATGTGGAACATACCTAAGCTTAAAATATTAAAATTATTTTCTTTTAAGTATTTTATATACATTGGGGTTAAAAATAGATAATTCATTGTGAAAAGTCTAAGGAAAAATATTAAATTCAAGAGATAGTATTCAAAAGAGAGAACTAGATAGGGAAAAGGGGGATAAAGAAGAAGGTTAAAAGAAAAGTAAGATGAAAGGAGAAAAAATGGTAAAGTGTAGCTACACTTGTTGCAAATAGGGAGGGGTGGGTGAATGGAAGGGAGGGGAGGGGAAGGGGGGAAGAGGGGGGAAAACCAAGATGTATCATGTACAGGTACAAAATAACCATGTTGATTATGATCATTATGTATACAATGTACCAATGCATGTTCTTGGTAGAAATAAAAATAAAAAAAAAAATAAAAAGTATTACTCTTAAAACATGTTAATTTAAACTATAAAATTATGAGTAACTAACATTAATGTTTCCCATTGTCTCCAAAGAAGTGTAAGGCCTACTTTATGCTAATTATTATATTTAATTCGCTCTTTTAACAAAAACATCCAAAATACTCAGCCATATATTCCACCATGGCTGTGCTTCACGCTTTCAATTTTTCCCTCCTTTCCCTCCAAATCTTAGAATTTAAAAGCGTTTAGAATCTTAAAGATGATGTACCAAATCTCTTTTGGTAGCTGAGCAAAATTAAGTCCTGAATGTAGATGCTATTAGTCTATAGCCACAGAGCCTTTTTGCCAAAAAATACCCATTTGGGCATCGTTTCTGCTAGACGTCAGTGAAGCCCTATCAACTAACTGTACTAAATACTGGTCATTCCATCTTACAGGCAATTTTGTATTCAATTATGGCAAAGTGTCAAAAAAGGGAAAAGATGCTTTAAGAACCCCTAATAAGTTAATGAAAAGTGACCACATGCCAAGACATATCATCTGACATGTCCATGTAATACTTAGATAAGGTAATCCGGGGATGTAGTACACTATATAGGATTTTCTCGGACTGACATCAGAGACAGGGTATGTCATTTGGCCAGGAAGAAACTCAACTGAGTGCATCTAATCCTTAGCACATATCAATAAAATGTAAACCCTAAAATGAATTTATTCTTTGCATACAAAAGTGCTGCTTCTTTTACCACATATTAGAGAAAACAATACAGACTATAAAGATAGTTGTTATAATAAGTACATCTGTAACATATGAATTGCCAAATACAGGCTTAACAAATCAATTCTTAAGTTTCTTTAATAGTCACTAGGTACTAGCACTGTGCTTTGTGAAATAGATATTGCAGACAAATAAAGCTACTATAATGTATTATGAAAATGAAATTACAACGAACTCTTTCGGGGTTCTAATTCAATGCTGAGCATGTTGCCTTATGATTCCTGTGATGAAGGTCTTCAAGAGTAATTCTGTTTTTCTGTTAAAGTTATCTAAATTTCAAAGGGTTAATGTTTTAAAAAAATAAGCATATATTCTACTTATCAAATTTAGGACCTTATCAAATCATGGTTCTCCTTGCCATAAGGCTAAAAGTAAAAATCCTCTTTGCCCAATATAAATCTTAGGGATTTAGAATATTGGGATGTGTTAATATTCATGCTCCTTAATTTCGCAATGTTTCATTATCCAATCCTACTGTGCAGTTGTTGCTACAGCAACTTGGCGATGAACCTGCCAGCTCGAAGCTGTAAGAAAGGAATTTTACACAGGCGTGTGCTTACAACTTCCTTCATTCCCCTACACCAGGAGTTCTGAAACTTGCTCCTTCAGAATCACAGGGAAGGCCTGTTAAAATGGAGAGTCAGGTACCCTACTCCCAGCGCCACCCCTGCCTCCCGGTTTCCAAAGCATCATGTGTGGAGTGAGGCCAGATAGTTTGCATTCTGAATGAATTTCCAGGTGAGGTCCGTGCTGCCCTGCCAGGGACTACACTTTGAAAACTACTGCCCTAGAAATTTCTCTAAGCTCATGGAAGACAGGAAAAGCGAGCCGTGAGGGCACAATCTTATCACGGCATTACCACAGATTTTGCTACACCTGCTTCTTTTTGGAGGCGCACAAAAGAAAGCGTTTGCTTCAAATTGCCATGAAGTGCCTCCATTTATGCATTCAGGGTACTAATCAGGAAATCTACTTCCAAAAACACAGACTTGAATTTAGTTTCACTCAAAAAATGGCACATGAATTGTGACTTTCCAAAGCTTTTAATATAAGCATCTGAGTCGTGACATTTGTTGAGGAAAAATGAGCAAATAAACACATAGCCATTTGTCATTCCAGATTAATAAAACACTAGATTCAGTTTTTTAAAAAGAGCACTGACAGATGTAAGCAGATTCTCTTTTCTTTAGAGATTTTTTTTTCCATTCAAAAAGAAATTTGAACATGGATTTGTTCCCTTCTAAAGAAATGTCATGTAACATAATAAAAAAATGCACAAGATTAACAATTTATTTTCTGTTGAAACTGTACGCTAATTTGAAAACAGAGACTAAATCACAAATTCGCTAACTAAATGCAGTCGGATAAACATACACTTTCATGTCAATCTATAATTTAAAAAGTAAAAATTCAAGTAGGCTATCAGTTGTTCTTTTTTTTTAATATGGCAAATATAAGAAGAAAGGAAGAAAAGTGTTTCATTTATTTACATTAAATGATGTTCATTGAACCGCCCCATTTCGGTTTCTTGAAATCAATGTTACTGCTGTAAATTATTTCTTTAAATACACAAAACTCCTGGTTGTACTTAAAACTCCCATAGGACATGTCATCTAAAAAGCACTTTCGGTGAACCTTAAGTGGTTGTTTTTTAGCCGTTCACATATAACCTTCTTACCTAAAATACTACATATTCCCTAGAGAAGATAAAGTTCAACTGGAATTATTATAGATCTGTTCTCCTCCAAAAGCTGTCCACAAGAGAAAGGAAAGTACAAACTTAGAATATCTCAGGTTTGAGCAAATAGAGGGTTCCGTGAGAAACTACATTTCAACAGTAGGCAGGTATAGATGGAGCCAAGTGAATGATGTATTTGCAGTCACATGAATGTATATCTACTTTTTGTTCAAAGGAAAATCTGTTTTGCAGTTTTCCAAGAGATAAAATCCAGGCAGATTAATAAAGAGTTGGAATTCAAAATTTTTAAATTGGCAAAATGTTCAAAAAATATTTAAAAACAAAAAATACAGAAATTACCAATACTTCAAAGAAAAGATGTTTAACATCATTAGTTACTTGGAAAGTGGATTCAAAAACCACAATGAGATACAAGTGCACACCCGCTAGATTGGTTAACAAAATCACACCATATCCAGCTTTACCAAGCAAGTGGAGCAGGCACAATTTTCGTACACTGGTCATGCAAATATAAAACTTTATAACTACTCTGGAAAAAGTTGGACAGTTTCCTAAAAAGTTAGTGGTATAATTACTATGAGAGTAACTGTGCTCCTGGACATTCATTAGAAAGAAATTAAAACTTCTCTCCCAACAAAATTTTGTATAAGGTGGTTCATAGCAGCTTTATACATAACGAATGAAAAGTAGAAGTGACCTAAGTGTCCATGAATAGGTACAAAGGTAACCCCACTGTGATACATCCACACAATTGAATATTAGTAACTTCTACAAAGGAATTCGTTGCTGATACATAACAACATAGATGGACTTCAGAATAATTACACTGACTGGAAGAAGATAGACCAGTCTACGTACTGTATATTTTCATTATACACAATGCTGGGAAATGAAAACGAATCTGTACTATTTTCCTGAGAAAGAAAGAGGGTAGAAAGAGATTTGCAACAAAGTGACACAAAACTCTTGGGGTGATCTAAAAATCTCTTATCTTGATTGTGACAACAGTTTCACAGATATACACCAAAATTTATTCTATTGTGGACTTTAAGTATGTGTAGTTTATTTTAGTTCAGTTATACTTCTGTAAAGTTTTTTAATGAGTTGTACATCAGCAATCCTTAAAACTCTGAGGAAATTTTGAATCAGTCAAATTTCACAGAGGGAGCAAGAGTCACAGAGACAGAAGGAGGTCCTGCTCTTTTCCCCCCAGTGAAGCAAGTGCATGGAACAGGAGCAAAAAGAGCCAAAATGTTACCTTGCTTGTATCTAAGCCAAGAGGCAATCAAGACTAATTGATGCATGATGTGTCAGCCATCCTCTAGGGAGTACTTTTGTCTTAGGGACATTGAGATTTGAAAGTCAAATTTAGGAGGGAATCTAAGGACGAAACTCATCACTGCTGACCTCTCGGCAACTGAGGGAACAGTTTGTAGCTGGGAATCCTGAGCTAACATGAATGATTCTGGCACAGAGAATCACCTTAGGCTTGTATTAATGCTAAGAAATTAATTATTTTAAAAAACGCTATGAAGCACTGAATAAAATGAACTACTATATTTTCTCTATGAAACTAGAGGCTGATCTTCAAGTGTTCGGTATGGAGAAGCCATTTATCAAAACCTGAAAGGGAAAGTAATGGCTTATGTGCACAGTATTAGCATTTTTCTAGGCATGCCTCTTCTGAGTCTTTGCTATGTTAAAGATTGTATTTTTTTTCTTAAAATTCTACCTAGTTTCACTTCCTCTATCAAGGGAGCCTTAAGCTATCATATTGCAGACAAATAATTGGTAAAGCATGATTAATCTTACCTATGACTCAAAAAATGGGGGTATAACTTTTAAAAAGTGTAGCCTATCTCCCAAACAAGGAAGAGAGGATAAAATTATTTTGATTACTGTGATTCACAACAACTCTTATGAGTTACATTTGAAATCAGGTATTGTTACTTACACATGTGCTTTGAGCTAAGGCATTTAAGGGCCCCCGCTTTCGTCATTTATAAAACATATAGGTCGATGTAGGAATAAATCTCTAGGTAACCATTCTGTTCTAAAATTCTGTAGTTATATAGAGCAAGTTATGTCATAATGTAGAATGTCAATATTTAAATAGGAAAAGAGTTAGTGGTTCTGTGAATCAGGGTATTATTCATACTTCCATTGTGGAAGATAATCTCACATATTAGTTAAATAAGATCTTGTGTCATTACAAGTCTTACTACATTGAACTATTGACATATATAGATAACTCCTGAGAACTGCAGGATTGTTAGTAGACAAATACTTTCTGAAATATAAAGTATAAAATGCAACTGAGTAAACTGTTACTAATTAACTTAAAATTATCAGTTTATAAATATATCTATTGCATGCAGTACTCTATGTATGGCATAATGAATAAAAAGTCACACAATTAAAAATATTATTGGGGCTGGAGATTTCCCTCACTGGTTAGAGTGCTTGCCTCACAAGCACAAGGCCCTGAGTTTGATCCCCAACACCAAAAAAAAAATGTTATTGACCCCTTAATAATTCATTACTGGTTTCAAGGAAACATACAATAGATTATTACAGTCCTAAACAAGAAACACAAAGAAAGAAAGAAATGAGCAACACTAGACAGGAGACAAATAATTTTCACCACTGGGTACCACTTTGTATTTTTCAGTCTGAGGGCTTTGGAAAAAATGATACAAAACTGTTAAACAAATCAGTTCATGTAGGTTTACTTTAACACAGCTTCAGTGAACACCCACTCAGTTTCAAGTTGAGAAAACAAAACATAACAGTCTTCTTTAATTTTTCTTAATCTTTAAAAAGCAGTCCAATTAAATTTCCTCTTCTCTTCAGGATAAAGAATTATCAAATGTACAGTGAAAAGGTTGAGATAATAGGACCGAGGCATGTCCTTTGGGAGGTTTCACAGAAAGCTTCTTCACGGTCCTAGTGACAACACAGAAATAAAGGACGGAGAATTGTAGCACTAAGTCAAAAAGAAGGGAGATGAGGTAGGAACCCGGAAGAAATCAAAGCAAACTCCAATCATGAGTACACTGATATATTCTTCAGCAATCTAAGGAGAGGAAGGAAATCTGATGTGGGAATGAGCAACTGCTCTTTCTTTGAATTAATTTTGAAGTTCAAGGTGAGTTCCATTTGGACTGAATTCACATAAGATTGGAGAACTCATTCTGAAGCTAACTCGGACAGCAGTCGCCATCACGTAGTGTACAGTGAAAAAGGCAGATGCTCGCTCTGCAATGTTTGTAACGAGAGTCTGGAAAAATAATCAGGGATCAGCAAAGATGGTGGGAGGTCCTGGACTACACCAGAAATTCAGATCAATGAGAACCTGCACATGTTCCCTTTATTTTGGCATTGCGAACAAGACAGAAACTTCCTGGTTTAAATGAGAAATTTTCAGGGCTACTGAACACTGCAAATGCATGGTGCTCAATGGCCCTAAAAATTTCTCATTTCTTACCTGTGTTGCTTCAATTTTCTAGCTGTTCATAACACTTTGGAGCTTGAATCCTTATTGCCCACGGCGGTCTTCCAGGTATAGTTGTGCATTTCCATCGTGTTCACTAAGCATGTGAAGTTGTTTGCCCAATGTGTGTATATGTGTCCGAAATTTTAAACTACATTAATCTGCTGCATAATTCCATTTAGAAGAGGAGACCAATGAGCTAAAGATTTAAATAACCATTAAAAACACTTGTGAGTCCCTCACAAATATACTCATAAAGGCAAACAATGTGACTTCTGTAACATTCAACACTTCTCTATTAGCACTTATTTTGTTACGAATGAAGAAAGATGCCAAGATAGAATTTTGCACCAGGGTTAGTGTCCATGAAGAACTATTAAATAAACTACATTCTGTCTTATTAGGGATGCTTCTTACCACCATTTAAAGATACTCTACTTCTTTTGTGTCCATATCTTTTGAGCATACTGTACCAACTACCTACAATACTTGCCTCTGATTTTTCACCACTCTAATGACTAATACCCAGCCTGTCTCAATATCCTCTAAAAGTATTTTCAAACTTTCCTCCTCTTCAACAAGAAATTTATCCTTCCCTATGGCACTTCTAATCCTTACTACGTAATGTTATACCTGCTTGCAATCTCTTCTTCATATTTGTATCATATATATATATATATATAAAATCTCCTAAATTAAACTTCCAGTTCCTATAGTGTCTCCTCAATTTTCAATATCTTTAAATATAAAAAGAAATAGACTGGTAATTTGTCAAAAGATTAAAGGTTAGGTACTCCCAGCACACACACACATACACACACAAACACACCCCACCCACACATGATAACAATATGAGCTGATGGGCACATCAATTTGCTTCATTGCAAGAACAAATAACTTCACTATTTATATAAACATCAAGGTAAATGTATTAAAACATCATGTGTACACCCTAAATACATATAATAAAAAAGAAAAAAAGCAAATGTAAAATGCTGCGTGATCCGTGGAAAACTACATAAATCTAAGGTAACATTGAGGTCACTCCAGGCCCTAGAAAAGTTCTAAGTAGAGTTATTATTAAATACCAAGTTCTAAAGTCAGTATGGAAACACTCTTGAAAGGGTTAACCAAATGAACTCAATTCCTTTACATAAGAGATAGTTCACTTAACAAAACAGTGCCTACAAAAGAAAACCAAAAATTATATTCTGATAAATTGTGTATTTTGAATAATAGATGCTTCACAGATTTGTCAAGAAGAGAAAGACAATATTCTGCAGATTTAAGGGCAACAGAAAACTTGTAGCAATATTAGACAAATGGAAAATAAAATCTTACTGAAATATTCTCATAAAAGATGCCATCTTTACTATGCTTTTTGGTTTAATAAATTAGTAAATGATTCCCTATTAAAACTCTACAGAAATACACCTAAATTTGTAGAACCGAGGGGCGTTTACTGAAGCCAGTCTCAAAACTTTTGTGAAAGACAGTTTTAAGCAACTTGAATTGAAACTCCTTTTGCCCTCATTGGTTTCATGCCATGGACCATAGAGAAATTACCATCTCTTTAGTGTTGTAGAGCGCCCTGGAGGTGTATATAGCTCTTTTGAGAACTTTTGTTTTCAGGAATTCAGAGAAGGTTACTCAAAATAATCCTTAGGAGTAGAAAGATGAAACTTTTCAAGTGTGAAAATGTTGAAGAAATAACATTTTGGATGTTCATTATGAAGTTTACATTTTAATTCGTTGTATACCAAAACATGAAATTATGGACAATATTTCCACTTCCAGCCAAGATAGGATGACAGAAACTAAATTCACTCCTCTGTCTGAAATGAGAAGAACAAACAACAAAATCCACAAAGAAAATGTACAGAACAGAAGTTTTCGGACATTGGGCAATAGATAGTGAAGGACAGTGACCTCTGACATATTGAAAACAAATAACTCCTCCTTCCTGCCTAGAGAGAGTTTCCAGTCCTCAGATTCAGAATGGGGCACAGATGAGTAGGCGGAGCCTAGTGGACGCTCTCTGAGTTGAGAGGATGGCCCTAGTAGTCCAGGAAGGCCAAGGCAGCTGGTGTTTGCAGCACAGAGTACCCCAGAGGAGAGAGAGCTCCACAGACAGCAAAATCTAGAGATGTTTGGACGGGCCCGTTGAACATTGCTCTGCATTCTGAATAGCACTTGTGTGGAAGGAAACCATCCAAGACTACAGAAAGAGCATCCGAGAAGAATAAAGGAAACAACTTCTGAATTCTGAATATGAAATAAGGCTGGAATAGTCCTTAAAGTGGCCAGAGTGTGGAAAGTTTAATAATTCACTGCCACTGAGTAGACTGCTCAGTGGAGGGGGGGGGGAGAGAGAAAGAGAGAAGGCTGCCAAAAATGTATATATTGGGAGAAGAAAAACTTGCATAAATATTCTAATACTAAATTTATTGAGATATCACAAGATTAATACAAGTTACCTTTGGCCTCTACAATTATAAGAGGTGCGCAGAGTGGGAGCCCTTAGCTTCGAGATATTCATTAGTACAGCACACTGCTAAAGTGTGTATACATTTTTTTGGTGGTCTTCTCTCTCCTTACATATATAAAATTTTTGTGTGTGTTTGTTTTAGTATGCGGGTAAATTATTGGCAACACTTTCATAATTTGGGCCCTATTATTATGCTTTGTTAAGTAGGTTAAGAACAATGTTGGCTAAGGTTAATTAGACTTTTATGTCCTATAAAGTTAAATGTACACTCATCATACGATCTAACTATTGGACCTCTGGATATTTACCAATGGGAAATGAAATTGCAAGTCCATACAGAGATCTGTATGTCAATGCTTACAAGTACTCTATTTGTAAGAGCTAAAAGTTAGAAACAACTCAAAAGGCCATCAGTAAGCGATGGAATACAAACTCAGGTTCATATATACAATATAATACTACTGATACATAAAAATAAATGAACTAATATACATAAAACAACACTGATAAATATCCAAATAATTATGCTGAGTTAAAGAAATTACACAAAATGTCTACATGTTATACGCTTCCATTTACATAAAATTTTAGAAAGGACCAACTAATCTGTGGTCACAGCAAATCAGTGATTGCTTGGGGGTGGAGGAATGGAGAATGGGTGGTAGAAAAGCCTTACAAAAGGGTGAGTGAGAATGAGACCAAGAGATGGAGGGAGAGGAGGGAGGAGGAGGGCAAAATAAAACAAAATAAGATATGTTATCCCCACAATAAATGTAATCATTATTTACTGAAAATATGCACTAATAAAAGTTAATATGCCAGAAACAAAAGAGTGAGTAGAATTTTTGGGAGGGTAATAGGTAGATTTATTCTCATGATTGTAGTAATGTTTTCATGAGTTTATACATGTATCGGATTTACCAAATTTCCCTCTCTAAATATTTACAGTTTATTCTATGTTAATTACTCTTCAACAAAGATGTTTTCAGAAAATACCAGGGAAAAAAAAAAAAACCAAAACAAAACAAACAAAACTCAATCGGGGCTGAGGATTTAGCTCAGTGATTAGAGTGCTTGCCTTGCAAGCACAAGGGCCTGAGTTCGATCCCCGGCACCACAAAAAAACAAAAACCAAAACAAAACAGAAAATACCAGGGGAGGAGAAGAATGTTTTTTGTGGGTTGGAGATTTAGCTCAAGTGGTAGAGTGCTTGCCTAGCAAGCACAACGACCTGAGTTTGATACCCAGCACCAAAAAAAAAAAAAAAAAAAAAAAAAAAAAAAAAAAAAAAAAAAAAAAAAAAAAAAAAAAAAGAATGCTTTTTGCTTGCCTAATTTAAATGTTTCAGTAGAACACTGGAGGCAATGAACAAAGTGATAAAGCTGATAAAACAGAAAAACATATCTGTGTTCATAACTGCCATGAGTGAAAGAATTGATTATATTTCTCTTGACATGTCTGCCATTCTGCCTTTGCTCCAGTGGAATTGGAAGGGCTTAAATTCTGTACTCTGAAATCTTCAGTGCTGAGATTATTACCATCTGGTGCTAACATGAACAACAAATCAAGTGTGATCATCAATCTAGAAGGAAAGATTTGTGGGTCAGTCTGGGCTCATTGATAAACTACATTAACAGATTACATGGACTCAATGATACTGGTGACACACATTTGTGATTTCCGTCTTAATATGCTAGGTGCCTTTGCCTCATTCCATAGCTATAGATTTCTCCTATAATTCTGGCTATTCCTTCCAGTCAATTCCAATTCATGCTATTTGTTTCAAAGAAGACTAGAGCAGAGAATATGATTACCTCTTTGCAAATTCAGCCACTACTTAAACAAACTCAAAATGTACCGCTCAATAACTAGAAGTTAATAATATTCTTTTTGTTGACCATTGGTTTCTGCAAGGGTTTTTAGTGGCCATATAGGCAATGGCAAAATGGGTTAAATATATATGTACCATAAGATCTAAATTGTATAGAAAAATTGGCACAGTTGTCAAATTCTCTTGTAATCGGGGTCATTCTTGATCTCATTGTGAAGTATGGTAGATCTGAAATGATAATTATTTTTATAGTGCTGTCAATATTACAGTCCCACTACTATAAACTTCTATTTTTAAAGAAAGGCCTTTCTCTATTAGCTGTGGAAATTGGGAAACTAATCTATCTCAGTCACCAGGAAATTCTCTTGTATGTTGAATAAACACAAGGATTCAGACTGAACCAGCGGGGCTGGTAGTTCTGATTTCCAAGCATGCGCTGCACAGTCCTGGGACACAAGTGGATGGAAGTTAAGCTACAGAACAAGCAGTTTTATGTATTTAAGAAAAGAAGAAGAAAGTCAATCCAAACATGAATTTAGTGTCTTCTATGTACCAGGCCCTGAAGTATATTATTTCATCCAATCAGCACCGAATGCCCTATGAAAAAAGCTATTATTCCTATTTTTCAAACAAAGCAATTGAAGTTCAAATAAAAACTAAATTGTCCAAGGCCACATAGATACATACTAGGTGGCAAAGTTAACTTGGAACACTTTTAGCACTGAGTCCTCATCACCTCGCATAGCATCTGAAGTTATAACAAGCACATTCAAATGCACAGTCTAGCTATCGTGGGTGCACTGTGCACGGGGCTGATGCTAGAACTTCCTGTTTCTCATCTTCCAGGTTTCATTCAGTCAGCTGCTGTTTCCAGCTACATTTTCACACCCAGTTGCCAAAATACTTTGAGGGACACAGCAGCCAGGAGAAAATGGGCATTTCCTCTGTCACTAATAACATGAAAAGACTCCTTTAAACTATGCATATATTAACTCGTTATTCTTATGTGGGTTTAATGCATTTTATACATCATTTTGAAATATCATTCCACTATATACTAATTTTTATGGATTCACTTCACCATCATCATGTCACTTTGACTCACCGAAAACAACATTGATATTTTGGAGCATATTCTATGCTCGCAGACAATACAAACACCATCTGTGTCTGCAGGCAGACAAATAAAAGAAAATGTTAGCTTCTCCCATGGTTAACCTCCTAGCACAGAGCAGCTGCCTTGAGGAGAGTTTTGAAATTATTTGACAACATTAACAAAAAGAAGAAGAATATTATTCACTGGGAAATATAGGTTGGGGCATTACTTCAGCATATGATCACCCAGACAGAGGAGACAAGGAGACTAAACCTGGGAGCCTACCTGTTTACGATGTAGCATTACAATCATGGGCTAAATAGACTGGTTCTAGACACTTGATCTGCATCGACTTTTACATGTCTCACAACACTCAGAGAAAGGCTTTGAGTTGAAAATCATCTGGATTTTTAATTAAATGTTTAGGAACATTTTTCTTTATTTTCAATTTATATGAAAAGCATAAAATTGGATAGAGACATGCTTGTCTTTAGCTCACATACTACTATTCAGTGCTAACCCTACAGGCAATTTCTGCCAAAAAAATGCATTTTGTATAACATCTTAAAGCTAGAGAGCTAACACAAACAGCAACAATAGAATTACTTCTGAACTGGAAATGTTTACAGCCCAAATCCTTAGTTAAGATTGCTCTCAATATTTAACCTGAACAATCAAATGAACATTTTGGGCACTATAAAAAATGGATGATTTACATACATGAATGCATGCTCATTTTACAGATGTTGGAATAATTTGCAGACCAGACAATCTATGATGATTGCCCAGGGATGTTACTGATGTACAGGCTAGGTCTGGATCGGTGACTCCATCTGGTCTCCAAATCATCACCTTGGGGAAGAAACACTCAAAACCAGCCAAATAGTGGTCGGACACTAGTTTCAGAAAACACCTGCTACACTGAATTTTCACAAGTTACTTGGCTCTGTCCTGGTTGCAAGGACTGTCCCAGGTGCAGTTCTAAGGAAGAGCTGTTCCTTTGTCCATCCACTATCCATTAGCCTTTCACCTCAAACTTGGTATACGTTGTTTTCAATGAGACAAAAAGTTTATTTCTGGACTTCAAAATTAGTCTATCCCTATAACTTAAAAAAGTCACAGATTTTTGTTTATATTTTATTCTTTTATTAGTACATATTCATAATATGTAATGATTACATTCATGGTGCGGAGTTTGTACATGTACATAACACATCTTAATTCTTATTTTTTGTCCTCTTCCCCTCACTTCCCTCATTGCTCCCTCCACCTCTTCTTCCCCTTCCATTTGCAAAAGCTCTACGTCCATTTGTTTCTTCAAATCTCTTTTTAAAGAGAAGATCCCTTTTACCTTCCTTCCCTCCTCTCTCCTTCCATTTCTTGCTCCACTTCCCATTTGAAAAAGATCCCTGTACTTTATATTACCTGTCTTTTATTTTGCTTTTTATTTATAATTTGGGTTTCTTAAATAAGCGAAACCATACAATATTTAAACTTGTGTGTCTGATTTGTTTCACTTAAAATTATAGTCATAAGATGCATTCACTTACGTAAAAATACCTGAAGTTTATCCTTCTTTATGGCAGAGTAGTACTCCATTGTGCATAAAACCCACAAACCCACATATTCTTTACCCACTCATCTGGTAATGGGCATAGAGGCTATTTCCAAGATTTAACGTTTTTTTTTTTTTTCTTAAAGGAGGAAACGTTTATTTAGCTCACAGTTGCAGAGGTTTCAGTCCACACTCAGCTGGATACAAAGTGGTGTGGCATGGTGGACAGGTGTAAGGCAGCAAAACATGTGAGGGGCCTAAGCAGCTTCTTTCTGCCCCTAATATTTTATACAGAGAGCCAGGAGAAATTGGTTGTTGAAAAAACTAGCAAGAAAAAAACAAGTATTTCAGAAGAAGACAACTGATTTAGCTTATATAAATTGTGCTGCTATAAACATGGGTATGTATGTTTCACTGTAATAGGATGACTTTAACTCTTTCAGGAAGATACCTAGAAGGGGCACAGCCGGCTCAAATGGAATTTCCAGTTTAGTTTTTTGAGCAGTCTTTATACTGATTTGCACAGTGGCTCTACCAGTTTACAGTCCCGCCAGCAATGAAGAAGGATTCCTTTTTCCTGCAACCTCGCCATCATTTGTTATTGGCTGATTTCTTGATGACAGCCATTCTTTCTGGAGTAAAATGGAATCTCAGTGTTGTTTTAATTTGCATTTCTGTAATGGTCAGTGATGTTGAACATTTTTTCATGTGTTTACTGGCCATTCGTACATCTTCATTTGAGAAATGTCCATTCATTTCAGGTGCTCATTTTTTATTAGTTCTTTAAATTTGTGAGGCCTAATTTTTTTTTTTTTTAGTTCTTTATGTATTCTAGATATTGGTCCTTTGTCTGAGGAGTAGCTGAAAATGTTTTTTCCCATTCTGTGTGTCTCTTCACTCTGTTGGTGGTTTCCTTTGCTGTGCAGAAGCTTTTTAATTTTATATTATCCCATTTGTTGATTCTTGTTATTATTTCTTGTGTAACTGGCATTCTGTTCAGAAAGTCTTTGCCTATACCTATGTCTTCAAGAGTTTTACCTTGATTTTTACATTCCAGCAGTTGAAAATTTTCTGTTTTAATATTTAGGTCTTTGATTCATCATGATTTTAGTTTAGAGTGTGGTGAGAGATATAGGTTTAGGTTCAATTTGCAGCATGTGGAAAGCCAGTTTTCCCAGCACCATTAGTAACAGGGCTATCTTTCCTCCAATGAAGGTATTTAGCCCCTTTGGCAAAGATAAGGTAGTTGAGTGCCTGGAGTGGATTCTGGTATCCATTTTTATGGTGTCATTTCCTTCTCCAGAATCATAGCTCATTTTTTTTCCTCCTTTTCTTTTTCAAACACCCCTGATTCATGGGTAATTACCTAAGATTATATTACTATGGGAGAAAATCTGATTAATTTAAATTAATATAGTATATGTTCTATTCCCGTACCTATGCCAATTTATTCAATTTTTAATAAAATAATGAACTAATCATGTTTAGTTAATTATGAACTAACCATGAACTAAACTAAACCATGTTTAGTTTTCATGTAAGCACTCAGTATATAAGTTATTCAAAAAGCGTTTATCGAGCACATACTATGTGATATATGATAGCATCCAGGCAGACTGAAGAGAAAGAAAAGTATTTCCTGCCATACAAGGGCTCGAAATTCAGTGCAGGTGTGGAAATGATGATAGGATAAGGGGGTAAGTATCATAATAGAGCTATCCATAGAAGGCTATGTGGTCCAAGGGAAGTGTGAGTCTCATTTTCTGATGGAAGACTGAGGGAGGCTGCAGAAACAAGGTGATATTCGAGTTACATTTTAAAGGATAAATATGACCAGAAAGGTTAAACAGAGGTTAAGAGCACTTCTAACACAGAAAAGTTCACTGAAAAGAACAACACATTCAAAGGAATAGTGAATTTAAAGACTGGCACAATAATTTTCAGTGTCTGCATTATACGTGTTGGGGTGCAGGACCCACTAAAGTAAGATGGACCCAGTTTGGGAAGGTTCTTTAATGCCATTCTAAGGAATTGGTCTTACTTGCCTCAAATTATATCCCATGCTGCTTACCTTTCCTTTATGTAAGGTATCCAACATCATTAAACCAAAAATGAATAAATGAATTTTAGGAATTTTTCAGAAGTCTACAAAGCAGCCTTGAAATTCTAGAGTTTTGAATTTTAATCCAGAATATAAGAAAATTCATCTAACTAGAAGATATTTACTAATCACCTAATGTGGCAGGCTGTGTTTCAGAAATGGGAAAAACCAAGGAACAAAACAAAACTCTAGGCCGCCATGGAACTTGTATTCTAGAGAAGATAAATTTATAATAATGGTGTTCAGGCCAAATTCACCCTCAGAATCACACAGGTATGTATACTAACCTACTTGTTATTGTCTTTTTATTTGGGGGGGCATTAATTCCAAGTTCTTCCAGAGGGTCAGGAATACCGAGTACTATAGGAAAGCAGTAACACACTTGAATTTAGCTACTTCCACCCAAATGAAATCTACGGGGTTAAAACCGTGTCGATGGCTTCCATGTAGCCACCGATACAGGAAGCTGAGGGGCTGTGCTGGATATGCTATATCTGGACCTTAAATTTGAAATTTTAAGGAGTATTGATAGGCAGCCAGGAAGTGAAATATAAAAGGAGGGATGAGGAGGAAGAGAAGGACGGAGAGAGGTTTTTATCTGAGAGGAACTTTTCTACCCAGAACAGAGCCTAGTCAGACAATGCAACCATTAGAGCTTTCAGAGACTGGGACCTTGGTTAGGGGTAGAAGAGGGTGAGAAAAAAGTCAAGATATTCCATAACTTGTGCACAACTTTACTGTTCAGCTAAAATCACAGAATAACTTTCATTCATGTGGGAAATCAGTTTTATTTCTTAACCTACATAAAATTCAAATGGGTCTTAGGAGAGTGAAAAGAAAACTAACCAGATTGGGCATTTGGAACTCTAATTACTCATATATGAAATAGAAATATACATTATCTACTCATATATTAACAATATCACTAGACTCTAAGGCCATATTTCAAAAATAAAAGACCTTTACACCAAGAATTAGTAAAATAAGTATAAAATTGAATGTGCTGGTGTATAAAAATTAGAAAAATCTCACATTTTTTTCTTATTATTACTGGATAAAGATCATCCAGGGATACTAGATTTTTATAAGTAACAATTTACATCTACTATAGACTTAGGTACATATTCAATGTGATTCCATATGTAAATACTTCATTAATATAACTGAAGGAAAACTCCTGCAACTTCCATATCCCCTCACTAAGCTATTCATGTTAGGAAAAAAAAGAAATATTCTAGATCTTTTGGTAAGATGATAGAAAATTACTTAGTGTTCAGAAATGCATTAGTGTGGAGTGACCAGAACAATTAAAACAGCCGGAAGTGGTAATTTACTAAAAGCCTCCCCCAATAGTTTGAATAGTTAATATGCTTCTATCCCCAAAGTAGCCACTTTCTTTAAAATTGCCAGCAACATAATAACCAATATATGGTACAGACCATGAGCAATACAACTTCTTATTAAAAATGATTGTTAAGTATATATGTCTCTGTGTGTGTGTGTGTGTGTGTGTGTGTGTGTGTGTGTGTGTGTGTCTGTTTATGTGCACATAACTCACACATTGTGAGTTTTGGCTGCATATTAATTTGTGCTTTATGAATCACAGGAGATTGGCTCCAAAGCAATATTCTGTAAAACCAGAGACCAGACTCCAGTCAGGGATACAAAGGACAAAATAATGGCTACGCTTTGAATTAGAGAATATTGGAAATATTCCTATAGTAAAATACATAGAAAAGCGGACATACACTTTTACCAAATTTTGTATTTACTCACTTGTGTCACCATAACCACTAAGCTTCATATAAAATTGTTACCTTTTGATTCTTACAAAGATAATAATAGCGAGAAAACCAAATAAGAGTTATTTCAATTCTTACCATATGCTATAAACTTTGCATACATCATGAACTTAATGCCCACAATAACTCTCTGAAGCAGCTACAGTATTGTTATCATGCTGGATTGACATTTGTCAGATAAATAAATTGACTTTGAACAGGTAAAAGTATTGACTCTGTCACTGTTGTTAGGAACAGGTAAAGTAAAAATTGAAGTCCAAGTTTTTTTGTGTTTAACACCTTTTACTTCTAACACCAATTTAGTAGCAGAATAGCTATGCCTTCACTTTGTGCAGATAAAATGAGCTCTTACTGCATTTATAGCCAAGCGGTGGTAGTAAGGGGTAGCCCAGTCTAACACGGATCTCTAATTTCAAGGAATTTAACTTCTAGTTATGGAAACAAGACACGTTCCTGTACACAAGCATGCAGCAGAGCATATAACTAGAGTCTAATGGTGTCTGAGAACGGAGCAGTAGGAGGGAGCACAGAGGATGGAAAGATGGGTAGAGGGTAACTTGTGGATGTGGTAGATTAAGCTAAAATTTGATAACTGGAAAGGTTTGAGTGAGCAGAGGGGAATAATTTAGACCCTGATATTGTGCTCCAGAATTGTATATCTAATGTTCGTTTGTCATCTAACTTAAAATATTTCGAGGATATCTTGAATTAAAAAGAAAATACCCCAAGCTAATATCATCAATGCCTCCAAATGTGATCTTCCTCTTGACAGAACTTTTCAGTTAATGAAACTACCATGCTCATTTACACAGGCCGGCAACCTGAAAAATCATCTCTCATATTTAACACAGTATCAAATCTCACCATTGTATCTCCCAACTGTACTTTGAACCTGTCCAGTTATTTCCATTCTCATGTTCAAGAGCCTTTGGCCTAGATGACTACAATAAACTAACTAATCTGTGCAGGTAATCTTGTCCCTTTTTAGTCCTTCCTCTGCATGCAGCTAGAGATGATAAAACTAATCACAACCCCCCTTGAAATTTCCATGTCACGTTTAGGATAAACACCAAAATCCTCAACATGTTGTACAAAATTCTGTATTATCTGGCTTCCTATCAACTTCTCTGCCCTATTAATCTCATGCTCCAGCAACATGGTACTTCCTCCACTTTCTCCAATATACCGTTCTCTTTTCAAGTCACATCAACTCTGACATATGTGCATGTTTTCCTCTCTTTTTCCTATCTCTTCCATCTTTTTACTTAGCTAATTCTTATCCTTCAAATCTCCACTCACTTCATTGATCCTCCAGGCCTGATTGAGTCTTTCTTTCTCTACAATACTAATAACAACTGTAATTATGGCTCACTCAGAATAATTATGTATTGACTAAGTCTATCAGAGTGTAAATTCTTTGAGGTCGGGGACCATGTCTACCTTGTTCATCACTGTCTACCCAGTATACAAAGCAACATTTTCCACATAGAAGCATAAGTAAACATTTGGTGAGTTAAGACGTGCATTGCAAAAGCATTCTACGCAAAGAGGAAGGCATCAGCACACAGGTAGGAATGAGGAGGTTTCTGGAGGATTAGTTACAGCATGCATGCAGTTTCAACACAGGACTCTTCACTCAGTGAATATCTATTTGGTTTAGAGGGTTGATATATAAAACCTAAAGTATTACATATTTCTAAATGTAGCCTGTTCTCTCCAAAATTCATGTTGAAATGTAATTGCCATTGTAACATCATTAAGAAGTGGGGACTTTAAAAAGTGGTTAAACCATAGGGCTCTCCCCTCATGAACTGATTAATTAAATCAGCAGAAGGGTGAGTTCATTATCATGGAGGTAGGTTTGTTATAAAATAGCAATTTGGGCTCTCTTTATTTTTCCACTCCCATCTACTCTCCCCCTCTTCCTCCTCCTCCTCCTTCTTCTCTCTCTCTCCCTTCTTTTATTACTCCCTCTTGTGTCTTCTTTTTGCCCTTTACCACATAATCTCACAACAAGGCTCTTGCCAGAAGCCAAAAACTGGATGTTGAACTTCCTAGCTTCAGTAAGTGTAATATAATAAATTTCCATTCACTGGGAATTACCCAATCTATGGTATGATGCTATAGCAACATAAAACCGAGTAAAGGGATCAGTTCCTTTTCTCCATTAAGACATTCTAGATTTATCCTCAACTACTTTTCCTCTATTTTTCAAATGTTTCCTGAAAACCAGTAGCAGAGAATCACATTCCTTTAAGCTGGCTAAGCCATAATATTGAGAAGTCAGAATTGTCAGTGGTAGACAGATGTTCAACTTGTGCATACTGAAGCTGACCTGCAGAAAAAATGAGATGTAAGAGAGACTCTTGGCAGAGTTCAAGTCTATAGTTCTGCCTGTTTTCCACCCTCCCCTGTGACTATGCCCATTTTGTTGCTTGGTCAAGTAAGTTGAACATTTTTCTGCTAAGGTGTTTGAGGTTGATTTTCTACCATTTGTCGTCAGTCTTGGATAATTTAAAAAGTCAGTAGAACAGCCTGGAGTTGGATTAGGAAGATATCTTCATGATCAGGTCTCTGCTAATGGGTGTCTTGAACTCACTCCTTAACCCCACAAAGACTTTCATAGCTTTTGGATTTTAAACTGTCCTTTTCCATATCACTTCCACATTCCAAAGACCAAAGGTGGAACCTGGCCCTTAATCAGTGCTTTTCAACTATTTATTGAATCAAATTGAGACTCTGTAGATTTTTAATTGTCTCACCTCTTTAACTCATATACTGGGCTTATGTGTCTGCTCTGCTGGCTGATTAATCCCTGTTTTGTGCTATCCTGATATGATTTCACTCTGAAATTACCTGCTTAACTCATTTAGTCCCTCTGCAACTTTCTGCTCCTTCTTAATACACTCACAGACTCATCCGGCTCTCTCACCCGTATCAAGTGAAATAAAGTCACTCGGCCATGACTTACTCTCTTCCATAGTAACTAGGCAATCAATAGGCTTAGAGTGCCCTATACTCTGACATCAGTTCTGTCCCTAGCAATAAAACAGGCAACATGCAACTCAGAAAATTTGGCCTCGACTTCAAGCTCTATTGTTAATCCTAGATTCTTAAGTTGGGTTTACTGAACCAACACTGTCTCTATTATTTACTTCTTTCTACACAAACTCCTTGGCCTGAGTTTGTAGTGTGGGATGTCTTTGAAGTATAGGAATTGGTATATACACGTAGGAATTAGGAAGAGGAAGGAAACACAAAGAAAATGCTGAAAAGTTAAGTCAGAGTAATTAGCTTTCTAACAGAAGCAAAGAATGGTAGCATGATAGGGCTCTGAGACTAAACAGAAATTCCAAGAAAAAATATACTAGCCATTGCCTGCCCACTCATTACCCAAAGAAACAAAAGGGAATGAGGCCTTATTCAAGTCTATGTTAAGGAAGAGAAAGAAGTTAGCATTAAGGAAATGCCTACTTTGTGCTAAGCCCTTTAAATATATTTCCCAATTAAAGATAGAATCATTAAAATGAACCAGAGAGGTAGGCATCATTCAGTTTACAGATGAAAGGTCAACTCAAGTAACCTGCCAAGATAAGTAACATTGACATTTTTTAAAAAATGCATCTTGAGGGCTGGGGATTTAGCTCAAGTGGTAGAGTGCTTGCCTGAGTTCGAGCCCCAACACATACCCCCCAAAAAATGCATCTTGAATTTGACCACACATCTGTTCTTGCTGAGACTGGGTTAGCCAACATCCAAGGTACCTGCTCTCCAGCCATATCTTTGTTAACAATTGTTTCAATATGATCCTATATCCCCATAACTAGTGCCTAAGTGATTTTATGGATAGAAAAAAATTTCTCATTCCTTATTTCTGCCTCTTGGAGGTTCAATCTATTCTTCAAAGATCACTTAAAATTATTTCTTCTCAAAAGCTTGCTGTAGCCAGAGGCAATATGTGCTTTTCATATACTTTCCAAGTCATCTATTTAGATTTTTATTAAAACACTCATTATTGAATGCCTTGTGGTAGTACTTTGGTTTGTCTGTTTCTTCTACTGCTAGATTGACACCAAAGATAGTAAGGATTATGCAGGTCCTGAGTAGTTTGCGATGTGTGATACTACCATTCATTTAAAACTGTACAATGACATTCTTCAAAAAATTATAGGATAAATAAATTATGGTACAGTCATACAAATAATATTATATAATCTTGAAATAAATGAATTTACATATTATTATGGATGAATCACACAAAAAGTACTTCTGAGAAAAATATATATAATTATATATATTAAACAATTGCAAACATGCAAAACAAAGCAATACATTGTTTAAGGGTACATACATACATACATGAAAAAACTATAAAGAAAAGCAAAAGAATGATAATTGCATTTCAAGATAATGGTTACCAATAAGGCAAATGAAGAAAGAAGTTTGGGGTCTGGAAGTATCATAGAGAGAACCCAAAGAGTCGTCAGATGAGTTCTACTTCTTTAACTGATGAATACTGAGATCCTTAATTGTTGGAACTCAACAAACTTAAATTTTCAAGCAAATTTGTTTTTCCTCTCTAGCATTCTACTACAAGGAAAAGGAAGCAAATGAAAAGAGGAAACCTTGGTATCAGAGAGACCTGAGTATGAATGCCTGCTCTATAAATGTAATAATTGACACTATTATCAGGATTCTAGACAAGAGAACAGATATTCTGAATGATGATCAACATAAATCACTCAAGACCAACAATGGAAATTCAAAAATGTTTTTTAGATATCACGCAAGTAGAAAATAATGGTAGGAAGTTTTTTAACAATTAAAGACTGGGGACTTCCGGGAAGATGGTGGAGCAGAGAGAAGCAGAGTAAGAGCCTCTCTGAGATTTGTTGTCCAGACACTGGAATATAGCAATTTAGGGAAGAGAAGAAGGAGGGAAGTGTGTTCTCAGGACCCAGCGGGGAGCTGAAGCAAGAGTTGAAGCCCACGGGGAAAGCAAAAGGAGAGACCAGCCCAGAAGAAGAAGGTGACGGACGGATGGCGCTTTCTCCCAGAGCTCCGGCTCGCAGCTCCAGCTTGTGTTCCCGCCTCGCAGCCACGGCTTGCGGCTCCCAGGTCACAGCCCAGGTCACGGTCTGGGCTCACACCTCTGCACACGGCCCAGCTCACAGCCCGGCTCACAGCCCCAACTCACGGCCCCAGCTCACAGGCCCAGCTCTTGGTGCGAGCGACGCAGTTTGAGCCTGAGGACACGAGGTGACTACTGGAGACCCCCAGAGACCTCCATGGAAAGACACAAATGGAGCAGAGCAGTAGACACTGAAGACTGCAATGTCTGGTGAGTAACCTGAGTCATCTGATCTCAGATGGCCCCCAGGAGAGGGTGGCGATTGCCTTCTTGGAAAGGGCCTGAGCTCAGAACTCAGAAAAGCTGTTAGCGGCTTTTGGTGCTGGGGCAAGGTGGGGCAGAGTTCAAACTCAAATTGGAAGGAGGGAAAGGAGCAAAGTTCAAACTGGCAGGGAACTGAGTCCAAGCTGGGAGACAAACAGTGTGTCTCAAGCTGAACAAATTGGATTTCAACCCCACAGCCATTGATCAGGCTGAACTTCAATGGAACGGGTGAAGCCTTGCTATTGAACCCAGCTGGGAACACTCACTACCCTGCCAAAATCTACTGCTGGGATTAATCAACAAGGACCTGGGTCTGATATGCTGTCTACTAGTGACAGCAGAGACACACCTGGGAGCAGACATTTTATTTTTTTTAAATATTTCTTTTCCCTCTCTGCTCTTCTTTTTCTTTTTTTTTAAATTTTATTTTAATGGTACATTTTAGATGTACATAGTGATAACATTCATCATAGGGGATTTGTACCTCTACATGACCTATTTTGTTGCTTCTTTTTTTTCCCATTCTCTCCCCTCACCCCCTCCTCCCTCCCTATCTACAAAAGCTTTGTTTCCATTTTTTCCTTCCATTTCTTATTTCTCTTGTCCTCTGTTCTGTTCCACCTCCCTTGTTCCCTTTCCCATTTGGATATTTTATTCCCTTTCCCAATATATTACATTTTAGTCTTTATTTACACTTTCAGTTTCTCACTCCAGAGAAACAATATGGTATTTAGACATGTGGGTCCAATTTATTTCACTTAAGAGTATGGTCTCAAGATGCATCCATCTACCTAGGAATATTTCAAGCTTATCATTCTTTATGGCAGAGTAGTACTCCGTTGTATAAAAAAACCACATTTTCTTTATCCATTCCACTGTTGATGGGCATTTCGGTTGTTTCCAAGATTTAGCTATTACAAACTGTGCTGCTATAAACATGGATGTGCATATATCGTTGTGGTATGATGCTTTTAATGCTTTTGGGAAGATACCAAGAAGTGAAATAGCTGGGTCAAATGGAATCTCTAGTCCCAGTTCCCTGAGGAATCTCCACACTGATTTCCATAGCGGTTGCAGCAGTCTACACTCCCACCAACAGTGGAGAAGGGTTCTTTTTTCTCCACAGCCCCTCCAGCATTTGTTATTGGCTGATTTGTTGATAATAGCCATTCTTTATGGAATGAGGTGGAATCTCAGGGTTGTTTTAATTTGCATCGCTCGAATGACCAGTGATGTTGAACCTTTTTCCATTGTCTATCTGCTGTTTCTACTTCTTCATCTGAGAAGTGTCTATTCATTTCAGTTGCCCACTTTTCGATTGGGTCTTTAAATTTGGGGGCTCTGATTTTTTTGTGTTCTTTATATATTCAAGATGTTAGTCCTTTGTCAGAGGAATAGCTGGCAAAAATTTTTTCCCACACTGTGGGTTGTCTCTTCACTCTGTTGGTAGTTTCTTTTGCTCTGCAAAAGCTTTTTAACAAGATCAGGTCCCAGTTGTTGATTCTTTGTGATATTTCCTGGGCAACTGGGGATTTGTTCATAAAGTCCTTGCCTACACCTATGTCTTCAAGAGTTCTACCTTTTCTATCTTCCAATAGATTTAGTGTTTCTGTTTTAATATTTAAATCTTTGATCCACTTTGATTTTAGCTTAGTGCATGGGGAAAGATATGGGTCTAGTTTTAACCTTTGGCATGTGCAGAGCCAGTTTTTCCAGCACCATTTATTAAGGAGGCTATCTTTCTTCCAGTGAGGTTTTTGGCCCCTTTGTCAAAGATAAGGTGACTGAGAGTGTTTGGACCTGTTTCTTCATCTTCTAATCTGCTCCATTGGTCCTGGGGTCTGTTTTTGTGCCAGTACCATGCTGTTTTTATTACAGTAGCTTTGTAATATAGTTTTAGGTCAGGGATTGTGATGGCCCCTGCTTTGCTTTTGTTGCCCAGAATTGCTTTTGCTCTTCTAGGTTTCTTTTGGTTCCAAATGAATTTTAGGATGGTATGTTTGTATTGTATGTTGTTAAATATTTATTGTATTAATGTTTAAAAAGACAAAATTAATAGATAACTCCATTTCTGCCTGCTCCAATCATATTATGAGACAAGAGTATCTTTCTGTATCTTTCCATAGGCCCATAAAATACACAAATATATCAATAAAGACGTATGAAAAGACTTTCCCCATATTTTTTTTGTGAACACAGAGTATTTTATGCATTATACTGCACTTGTTTGTTTTATAAAACAATATATTATAGACATTCCTTTAGGATAGGATATGCTTCTAAATCATTATTTCAGTATCTGCAAACATTTTATGTCATAAATATATCACTAATTAATTGACTAATGCCTTGTTGCTCCACATCCAGGATGTTTCCTTTTGCTATTATTGTTAACTCTACAATGTCACATTCATTATACTTTTTACTTCTCTTGTTAATCCCATGAGATCTTCAGGATCTTGTTACTTTCCTCCTTTCTTCTCACTTCTATTTCCTGTACTTTGTTGACATAGTTTAATGTATTTAGTAATAGACTTTTGCTGTCCACTATGGTAGTCACTAGTGACATGAGACTATAGAGTACATAAAAGGTGGCTGGTCTAAATCGAGATGTGTGGCAAGTACAAATTATATGTGGGATTTCTAAGACAGCATGAAAGTAGAATGTAAAATGGTTCATTAATAATTTTTATATTGATTACACATTATAGTGATGCTATTTTATACATTTAAATAAAATATATTACTAATTTCACCTTTTCCTTTTTTAGTTTCTCAAAATTTAGAAAAATTTAAAATTACATATATGGCAATAGTCTCTCCCTATCTCCGCCGGATATATTCTAAGTCCCCCAGTGGATGCCCAAAACACTCGACAGTACAAAGCACTATATACTATGTTTTTCCTATGCATATGTATCTATAATAATGTTTATTTGTAAGTTAAACACAGCAATAGATTAATGACTAATAATATAACAAATATAATGGTATACTGTAATAAAAGCATTATATTCATTTTTCACTTAATGGAAGCACTATACAGCTTCTCTCTGGTATATGTACTCAAATTGCCAACATCACTATTCTTGTGCTTTTGAGACAATATTAAATAAAATAAATCTTATTGAACACAACCACTGTGACAACCAAATAGGCGTTATGATACCCAAGAAGGCTACTAAGTGACTAATGGGTGGGTACCATATACAGCATGAATATGCTAGACAAATGGATGATTTATGGTCCCAGGCAGGATGGAGAGTGATGGAATGAGATTTACTAACATTATTTAGAATGATATGCAATTTGAAACTTACAAATGCCTTATTTCTAGAATTTTCCCATAATATTTTAGACCATGGTTACAGATTCTTTTTGGCTTATTCAAGTTGTCAGCATCACTGTTCTTGTTCTTTGGGGACAAGAATAGTGTTTCGCAGACCAACGTTTGGCTTTACGTGTGTAAATGAAACCATGGAAAGCTAAACCATGGACAAGGATAAGCCACCTAATATATTTCTAATGGACAAATTTGTTTTAGAGTATTATTATTATTATTATTATTATTATTATTATTATTATTATTATTTTGGTGCAGGGGATTGAACTCAGGGCCTTGTGCTTGCAAGGCAAGCACTCTAACCACTAAGCTAAATCCCCAGCCCTAGAGTATTATTTACCTTACAAAATATCCTTTCTGTTCAAAGATTTCTACCTTGGTGCTTTGTCCTAGGCAACCTATCCTGCTGCTTAAATTGAATTACTTTTCCTGAGATCCAAGTTCATTGTTTCTTCTGTCATCTTAAAGTCTGCATTTTTGATTCATGCGTTGTTTGGATTGAGTTTCCCAGATATAGTTTTTCACTTGTTTATGACAATGACACACTTTTTGAATTATTGTATATCTTCAGACCCATTTCTGACCTGAATGGGTAAGTGATATCCTGAATAGGTAACAAGATGCTCGGGTCCTTTTCCCTTGGAAATTTCTAGTTGCTCTTCTATAACCTTTCAGCTTCCATTATATAAGTGAGAAAATCAATAACATTTTAATTATTTTTGCTTGTGTATAACTTGTGCTTTCTTTGAGGAGGCCAGAAATTGTTTCTCTTTATCTTTGGAGTTCATGACGTTTATCAGTGTATGTTTCATTGTGGAAAACAGTACCTCTACTCTATCCCTGTTTTCACAGCTCAGCTTTTGGCATTACTAATTCCACATTTCACTTTTACATTTAATTTAAGATGGTACCTTTATATATGTTCTTTTTCACTGAGTTGAATGACTTTTTAAG
>PVJO010014972.1:0-46526 GCA_004026905.1 Hystrix cristata
AGGCACAGACGTCTCACCAGACCTGCCTTCTCCCAGACTCAGGCATGACATGGGTCTCAGGCAGAGCAAAACTACATCCAGTGGAGATACTCCTGGGCAGTGTGGTGCCAGTCCACTTGGGTCATCAGCTCCTGTCTGTGTCTAACCATGTGTGGGACACACTCCCCTTGAGGGCCAAGGTCAGCAAGATGAAGAAAGCAGGTAGAAGATGATTTGTGGGGTGCCCTCTGTAACATACGGTGGCTTCATGGTATACCCAGCAGCCTGTATCAGAAAGCAGGCCACTCACTGCTTTTTGAAGTTAAATGGTGGTGTGAAAATCCACAGTAACACCAAAGTGTTTCTCCCTGAGCTCCTGCTGACTAAGTACACAGAAGACCTCTCAGGGTATGGAGAATATTCCCTTTCTGACAGAGCTCTTCATGCCCTTCCTGGAAAGCACCGTATTGGCTGAGATGTGAGGGGCTGACCATGGTGAGACCAATATCCAGGATGACAATATGAGAAATCTAAGTACAAAGCCAAATACACAGGGTCGTAGCGGGCTCTCTCTGGGTCCTTGCTGACCAGATCCTCCCAGACCCCAGGAGCCTTGGTGCCCCTTGTGGTCCGCACATTCCAGCCAACAGGGTGCAGAGGCACCAGGCTGCATGAGACCCCACCAGAACTGGAGGGTCACTGCAATCGTGTGAGGTGTTTAAGAGCACAGTCTTTGGAGTTGAACAGCAATGAGTGAGAGTCCTAGAAATTTTAGCTGCCTCCTGAAAGCCCAACATAGCTGAAAGGAAAGTGACATTTATGGACCTCAATCAAGAGTTTCCTTGGAGACCTACCCCATCATTAGTTTGGGGATAGTCACTGTGTAATGTACTGCTAGGAGATTCCCATCCAGCAGCTGTCTTGCCTCATCTTACTTCTAATGGTTATCAAAACCGCCAGCAGTTGGTTTATATGATCTTCTTCAGGACAGCTGGAAGGAACACAAGAATTTGATCTCTTTTAAGTTTCTACACCTATTTGCTACCTTGTCTATGGTGCAGTCCTTTATATTTCTGACAATTTAACTCATCATACACTGGTACATACTTACCAAATTATGTATGTACCCCTGGTGGCCACATACGCATGCACTGGAGCCTTGGTCTCCAGGGTGGTGGGACTAGGGGTGGTAGGACCTGTAAGAGGCAAGTTCTCCCAGGAGGCCTTCTGTCACTGAGGGCTGCTCCTGGGAAAGGACTGGAGCAGCTCTGGGACAGCCAGTTAGGACATCTAGAGAGGGGTCTGCCCCACCCTGGCGTCTCGCTTTCTGTCTGGCCAGGTGACCACCATTCTCACTGTGCTGAGCGCCATCTGCAACAGAGTGAGAGAGCCAAGAGTCCTATCACCAGACCTGAGTAGACACGGAAGTTGCTGCGTGCCCGAAGTCTCCACTCTATGGACCGAACAATCACTTTTTCTTCACAGGCCTGCCTCAGCCACCTCAATACGCGACGAAAAACTGACTAACATGAGTGCATGCTACCATTAGATTTAAAAACAAAGAAATCAGAAGAAAAACTTCAAATACATGGAAATATCAGACAAGATTAAAACTAATAACTAATTTTTTATGTAATTTTATTTGTGCTATGATCTGTCCAGCCTGTAAGAGTTAAACGTTCAGGATATTGGGATAAAATTCTATGGCATATAAGGAATAGAACATCTTTGCAAGTGAGAAAAGGGCTCCATGAACACTTCTAGACTGTTAAATAAAAGTACGCCAAGTAAATTTTATTTATTTATTTATTTTTTTGATACAGGGTCTTACTTTGTAGTGCGAGCTGGCCTTAAACTCACTATGTAGCCCAGGTTAGACTCGAACTCTTGGCAATCCTCCTGACTGAGCCTCCGGAAAGTCTGGGATTACAGGTGTGCACCATCATGCCCAGCTTGCCAACTATATTTTTAAAGGACTCTAGTGGACGTCAAGTTGTAAGTTTTTAAATTCCAAAGGACAAAATTCCTTCAGCAACTGAACTCTTCCCATGTTCAAATTTTACCATACGCTGGCAATTACAGTCCTTGGAATGATCTAAATTTATGAAGAAACATTTTAGAATGCCACTAGAAAACAATGTGTGAGAGCATGAAAACATTGTGAGAATTCACAAGTATTCAAAGGAATTAAAATAGCTCGAAGACCCTGCTGCTGACCTTGTTTTCCGTTTGGATGCCAGGCTTCGTGGCTCCTCTTCGTATTGTAGGCAGATTTTCACATTTAAGAACTCACTGACACCACATGGTTATTTCAAATGCATCCTCCCTGCTGCTTTTCTTCACATGAGTTAATGCACTAGTCAGTAAAGTAACTAAGTAAAGTTCTTGGGCACAAAAATGGCAGACGATGGTCTCACTTTTGCTTTAATACACTTTCATTGTAAAGACAGGTGGATGGTCACAAAATGAATGGAGAGAAGCAGTAACGGAAAGGTCAAGGACAGGGGACACGCTGGCCCCAAGCTGGCCCCCCAGGGCCAGCTAGCTGTCCTGACATCAGCTTGCCTCCTGCCATGACTCTGCAGAAGAGCAGCAAGGTTTTAGTCAACCCGTCTAGGTAGTCGTAGCTCCTCCTGCTAGGGTGGGATCATCACAGTTACAAGGAAACTTCATCAGAGAGAAGAAGAATTTTCTCTGCTTGATGAATTGAACAGAATCCCTGCGAAAACTCTGATTGATGGGTTATACTCACTGTCGGCCGAGGGATGGAACATCATTCTTGTCTGGATCTGGGTCACGGGCTCATATATATCTCGGGAAAGGGGTAAAGGAATTGGCAGCACACAGAAACTCATGGTTTGAGTGGAAGAGGGGCAGTTCTCCCCAAAAGTGTGTCCACTGTCAAAATAAGAAAATAAAGGTGGTGAGTACATAGAAACAATAATTATATACCAGAGATTAGTAATGATTTTTGGTATGTCCTGTGGCAAGTTTCAAGTAATTCTTATCATTAATATATGAGAAGCTATTTCAACCCACTCATTGATGAAGATACTAGAGATTAAAATGCTAAGTTCTACCGACGGTCTTTAACTAGGGAGAGCCGGGTATGGGTATGGGGTCATTCAGTTTGAAAACAATTCTGGATGTCTTAGTTTGGTGCTGTTCAAGTCATTTCTGTAGATGAAGATAAAGGACAATAATGATACAAAACAATAAATATCAATTAGGCATCACCTAGACATTATAGAGGAAAGATAGAGACAAATAAGTTTGAAATTATGACAACTGAAAAAATATTTGATGCTGAAAGGTAAACTATCATGCTTGAGCTACAAATGAAATGGAGCCAAGTCTTAAATAGTCATGCAAATAAAAACTTTAAAATTAAACAACTTACACAATTTTAAAGTGACAACTTAATAAATAGAATCTTAATTTTAATATTTTCTTAGTTTTATAGCATATGAACATTTTAGCTATTACTTAGGGTAACAAACAAAATAACTACAAAAGAGAAGCAAAAAGAATTACATATATAAAGATGATAAAACATTTGAAATAAAAGTGTATCATTCTAAGGGAAATAATCATTATATTGTTTAATATACTTTAATATATTAATGTATGGTCAAGATTTCATGACAGGAAGTAAAAAAAGTATAATGAATTTATGTATATTTTGAAACTTGATCAAAAGATGTTTTCAAATTTCTGTAGAACAATGGTGACTCAATCATAATAAAATCAAGTTCATGATGACTATGATCATTAGGTTTATCTAAAATTACCAATAAAATTTATATTAAAAAGTAAAAAATAAAATAAAATCAAGTTCCTAAAATACAGCATTTTAAGGCATGGTTTTCATGGCCTACATCATCATAGATATATATATATATGTATTAATATCTATTAATATTTCAGGCAGAAATATTTGATTTGAAATATCTAAATTTAATCATACATGCTCAAAAGAAGTTGGTAAAGCTTTTAGTTCCAGGGACAACAGAAATGATGTTAAAAGATTCTGTACTCATTGATATGAGTTAACATGTAACTGACTACATATTTAATAAAAAGTGGTTAGAAATGTATGAGCATCTCCCTCACAAGGTTAATTTGCAAATAGGGTCATTATTTATGTAGTGACACTTCTCTCAAAAGAACAGCAATACAAGAACAACCTATGGGAAGTTAAAAGAACTTTGATTTCAATGTAGAATAGCAATTAATAGGGGTTGGGAAAGTGACAGGTGGGTAGGCATGGGGAGGCTGGATGTACTCAGAATGTGTTTATTCACGTATTGAAGTATCACCCCAAACCTCATTAATACGTTAAAATATGATACAAACAATGGTCCTAATAACACAAAACATCAATAATCGATTTGGAAACTACAAGAATTATTTGCATATCCATTTCCTATCACTTAATGTTAGAATTCTGCGATATGTAGTTCAATTACAGGATAAAAAATTCTTAATGTTTTTGTCTTACATATTGACTTGTTTTACTTTATTAGTAGTAAAATAGCTTAGCATTTATGGACAAGGAGACAGAGGGAATATTCTCGAGTCAGAGGCAGGCAGAGATTATTTCCTATAGAAGAGACCCTTCAGATGACAGAAAGATGGAGAATTGCAGCAGACAGGACCAGAAGAGGGAATATTTCAGATCAGCACGATTGTAGAATTTCGAATACACAAACTGTGTGATGAGTGTTGCCAGGCCCATTTAGTATTAGAAGGCTTTCAGAAGATAAGAGTGGGAAAGAAGAAAGATAAGGATCAGATTATGGGTATGTTGCATACCACATGCAATCAACAAGCCTTTTGACTTTTGTTTATCGCTATTTATTTGTTTTTGGCAGAATAGTACACTAGAGCCTTAATTTCCTTATCTGTAAAATGGGATAAATCTCTGAGAGCTAGAATTGCATCACCTCTATGAGATAACCTTACACAGGAATAGGGCTATTGTAGATGAATGAAGAGTGGTTTCTGGCTTAAAAGAATTCTTACTAGATAGACCGACTAGGTATTTGAAATCCTACAACCCACTGCAAATGTTAGGATTAAGAGTTCAGTACAAATAATATAATTTCTCTTAAAAGGATGTACTCTGTTTTAAATTTGTTTATTGAATTATTCTTCAGCATTTAAAAATAGCAGTTATGAAGAAATTCCTCCAAGCGTATTACACTGAATTTTATTAATAAGAATGCAAATTACTAAATTCACCTCATTTTGCGTGACATAGTGCACATGCTTTCCTTCCATGTCCAGTCACAAAAGTCTGCTGAGGGTTGGAGCACTTTAGCTCCTTGTATATTTTTTAGCTCATATGAAATCCAAGGTAATGAGCTTTAACACTACAAAGACTCTGGAATGCTTTCAAAAACATTTGCTTCCCACAAGACAAATTAGCTGAACCAAGCAATAAAATGTGACATTAAGCATTCGATACTCCCATTTTTATGTAGTCCCAGGTCAGCAAGAAATGACCCCATGGGGGGCGTTTCTCTAATGCTCTTGTTCAGAGTTCTACTAAAATCCTGTCTTTAAGAAGCTAATCAATAGTTATTTATGCCTCGTAGACGCCCAAAGAAAGCCTGCTCATAAATTGAACTCAAGGCCTTGTGGAGGCTTCGGGACCTAATGCAGTTTATAAGGACCTTCTGTCAATGGACCACCCTGTGTGCACCCATATGTCTGGATATGCATATGTGCATTTTCCATTTGTCACTTTTACTTATTAAGGATAGAACACTAAAGTCTTGAAGAAAAGCTTCAAAGTTGTCTAATGATCATTGAAACCTGACTGTTTTGAATTTGAAAGCATTCACGTTTAGACTGCCCACTTGTTGAGTATCTCATTTTTAGAATACAGGGTATGGCCATCTTGTCTGATTATTATGTTTTATTATAGGCAAAATGTTTCTCTCAGCAAAATGCCGTGGGGGTCTGAAGAGCCCAGGTCAGGAGAGTGAAGAAATGTTAAATCACTGTCGGAGTTAAGTCTTTTTTCCTGCTGCTGTAACAGACCACCACAGGCAGGGAAATTTATGAATAATAAAAGTTGATTTGGCTTGTGGTACTGGAGGACAAGGAGTCTGAGGCCATGGTGCCAGTATCTGGTGAGGCCCTTCCTGGAGTGTCACGACAGGGACGGAGCCCGGAACATGGTGAGAAAGAGCACAGAGAAAACATGGAAGTTGTTGCTCTGTTTCCTGCAGAGATGGCGCTGACCTGTTAATGTGGGCAAAGCTCTCAGCGCTCAGGCACCTCTTCAAGGTCTTGCTTCTCAATACTGCTGCCATAGCGATTACATTTGTCATGGGCTTGTGAGAGGACATTGCAGCTACAGCAAGCAAGTCTGACACAGGAGAGCCAGGAAGATAGAGTGCGCCTGCAGAGAGAGGCGAAGAGCAGAGGGCGGAGGGAAGCAAAGGGAGCTTCCCCAGGGCCCTAAAAGATCCTCAGACAGCTGAAACCCTGGTCCCTTCCTATGAGGAGCAGGGAGCAAAGCAAGAAGGAGGCAGAGTGTAGGCAGGGTGAGAACGTTCTAAACGACAGTTTCATGGAGTGGACTGTCCCAGCAGAAACTAGATGTGAGAGAAGGCAGACGGCCAGGTTTCCTGGCCTTTCAGCTCTGGAGTCACATGCTTCCAGGATGCTCACAACACACCTTTTCCTGCCTGCCGAGTTTCTGGTGTCTCCATCGAACCTGAGTGTCCCACGTCAAGTCCTCCCTACCTCAGACAGTGTGAGCTCTGAGGATCCCAAATTGTGTTCTCTTATGCCAAGGCTTTGTTTTAAAATGGTTCTACAGGATAAAGTAGAAAAGAAGAGACATTTATTTTTGCAAATCCAAATTAACTTTAAGAAATTTTGCCTTAAATATTTTTTTGCAAATTAAAAAAAAAAAAACATATATTCTATGAGGAAAATAAAAGTTGCTCAATTAGGTTGGTTTACCACTTCCTGTTTCATGGTCTGTCAAAATTATGGGTCTTCCTTTTTTGTGCTGCTCTATACCTTGATTCATCAACGGCAAGACTAGGAAACCCAAGGACACTGGAAGAGCCTGGCCATCAGCTTGTGCCATCTTTTGAAATGCGATAGCCTAACAATTTAGAGGGTCTCTGTGCTTCCTTCAGTCTCAGTTTGAAGAGATCCAAACCGTCCCCAGCTTCAAGTGAGCATCTGGTTCTTGGTGTTCAAAATCTGGTAAAGAATGTGGAGACTGCCCTTGTGTCAAAGACACCCCCATGTCCTTCTCTGTTACAGTCCGGAGACTCTGATGTAATTATTGCCCCAGGTGAAATTCAGTGATAGCCTCCTTTTGTTCTGGAAGTCTACTACAATCTACTTTTCCTTTGAGTACTTGAAAGAGACACATCCCCTTTATAGATCTGGGCTGCCTCGTAGAGGTTCTGTACTTGTAGATCCCGTTCTCTAAATGTGGTGGATGCTGTGTCTGAAGATCAGCAACCATGACCTCAGTTCGTCTGGTGGGAAGCAGGCACAGACGGAAGGGGGATGTCGTGGAGTCTGGCATCCTTTTTAACACTGCTCTGGAGAGCTTTCTGAAGAAATCTAATGGCCGTAGACAGAATCGGTGTGAAGGTGCAAGACAGAACAAAAAGCAGAACAAGAGATTTCCAAGAGGCTGGTAGAATGCTGGAATAATGACTGGGGGGAGGTGGCCCGCAGATGGGCAGGCTCCTCGGATGAGTGTCAGCTTGGGCGTCCACCAGGCTTCTTCTCCGTGAAGGGATTTCTGAAAGTTCCTTCTCACGCCAAGTTTCTTCCTCCTCCAAAGCTTCAGGTTCTAAACCATCCCACTGCAATTCTGACTTAACAAATCAATGCGTCAACCAACCACCCAAACGTCAGTCTCCACTGGTCCGCACTCAAGTTTCGAAGTGGGGCCCTTCCCTCTTGGCCTAGCCTAGAAGGGAAATGAGGCATGAACACACAGAAAGAATAGGGCCAACGGTCACCTGGCTGGATGAAGGAGCCCACCAGTGTAGAGAGTAAGCAGGTCCATTTCACCCAAGTCTTTGGCTTCATCAGGCCAGAAAGAGCAGAGAGATTGGAATGGACAATGATTTGCACCAAAATGTAATCAGTCCAGTGGCTCTCACATTGGTTTATTTAGTAGAGTAGCAGGCAATCCTGTTAATACTATCTTAAAATATTAAAGAATGTTATTGTACATATGTGTGTATATGTAAAATCAATTCTTTTGTAATACTTATAACTTTATATGGGATTATGCTAGATTGGAAGGTAGCAGGGGCTCCGAGAAGTGTACAAAAAAAATATAGACTGAAAAACAGACTGAAAAAAATGACTATACTATGAGTGGCAGCTACTTAGGGACTAGCACAAGGAAGGCCAATGTTGGTTTTTTGCAACCACACAGTTTAAGAATCAGAGATTAAGCCAAATGCCAAAATTTAGGGGAAAACTGTGCATAAAATAACATTCTCTGATTTTGCCAGAGGAAGCAACTTTGGAGAAGTTTAAAAACACATCGGTCGGTCTCTGCCCTCTCCCCTCCTCCGTGAGAATACGTGTCGAGAGCTCATAGGGAACTGGCCGGAGCAATCACACGTGTGTTTCCTTGTCCCTTACCTGCCCAGCCCGTGTGCAGACACAGTTCCTGTCCTGTTCTTCTGCTAATGTTAAAAATGCTCCCTTACTCCTTCGGGTGGAGTCTCCTCTCAGGCCCATGTGGAGCCAAGGTGTAGAGGGATAGCAAACTGTCTCCTCATCCTGGCGTTTCCCTCTACTTGTGGGCCATCGCCTGACAGGCTGGGTATGGGATGGGAAGAGGGCTTGGAGGATGAGGACTGAGGCTTTCCTTCATACTGCTCCTGGGGGAGCAAGGAAAGGGGTTGAAGGTGTAGGACTCATGTATCGGACTCTCCCACCTTAGGGAATGGAGGTGCCTTGGCCATGCATTCTGCTGGTGGGCCTTACATTCAATTATACATCTCTGAAATCACCTAGTGACATTGTATCCACAACTCTCTAAGCCTCGCTGTTGTCTGTGGGCAAGTCACCCTTCCCTCAGTCAGAGTACCCTCCCTGCCCGCTCCCCAGCTGACACGTACACACCACACCAGGCCCCCCAAAAGGTTTGTTGGTTTGGTCTAATGAATAATTAGCCAACTGCAAAGTGTTCTCATTGTAATAGCATAACTACTTTCAGAATGTTTTCTTCCTGCAAAAATTCAGAGTGTGTATAGCCTGAAGATTTGTGTTCCTCCAAATCGTATGTTGAAGTCCTACCCTTTAAGATGATGGCATTGGAAAGTGGGGTTCTTTGTGAATGATTAGATCACAGAAGTAGGGCTCTCGTAAATGTAATTATTGCCCTTACAAAAGAGACCACAGAACCTCCTTCATCCCTTCTAAAACAGGAGGGCATATCTGGAAGATGCTGTACACAAGAGAGAAAGACAGCCCTCGCCAGAACTGAATTTTCTGCTGCCTTAATCTTGGGCTTTCAGTCTTCAGAACTGTGAGAAATGTTGTCTTGTAAAATAGGTAACTTGGTTTAAAATTATTTCACAGCCTGAAATAAGTCAGCAGGCAACACTAGTTTCCAACACGATTAATCTAAGTATTATTAGTTTTTCTGATCTATACAATATGATCATATTCCTACTTTAGGAAATATAGATATCTGGGAAACTTCTTTTTGAAGTAAATGAAATATATGCATGTACTTCTTTATCATTTATTATTTCACGCCTGAGTTAACTGTTCTAGCACACTGCAGGCACCTTCACGAAATACACATCTCATCTGTGTTTCATCCTTTGTTAGATTATTGCATAACGATGATGACTCAGTTTCTGGATGATAAAATACACTTCGCAAATATACTTACTATACATTGAAGATAACCTGACATGCAGATATTGGAAAGTACCGTTCAGAAAATCCAGAATGTTCCAGAAACTTCTATAAAAGGACTACTTAAGGCTTCGCCTCTCTGAAGTTCAGTTACTCCATCATAGAATGAAAGATTTGGAAGACATAATGAAGTCCCCTTCCAAGCCCAATAACTTATGCTTAATCTCTTCCTTTCGTGTTGGAGACAGCCACTAGGCGATGTTTATTTTCTCTCAATTCCTGTCCCTGCCTGGGAAAGACAAAACAACATGTACAGGCTCCTAAGTCAGAGGTTCCTGATAGAGGAAGAGGTCTTTATATTTATTGGGCATCACAAGGTGACCATTAGGGGTTTGCAGTGCTGCAGTCCTGTGCAGTCTCCTCTAACACACTTTCTTATCGTCGCCCAGCTCTGCACCCAAATGCTGAAACAGCCAGCTACGTCTGGGGGGGGGGGCAGCCCCGTGGTGACTGTCTGCCAAGGAAGCAGGGATCTGCCACCTTCCCAGCGATCTGGAGGCTTCGGAGGAGGAAGCTGAAGCTTCTGCAGTCTTTCCTACTTGTACCCAGCAAAGTTGTCCTGCAAGTCGTGCTTCATGTCAGGTCTTTTTTCAGAGAAATCCTTCATTCTCCTTGTCCCTTTCCTTGCATTTTGCTTTCCCTGAAGCTCACGCAGTAGGATTTTGCACTCATTTTGTGTTTCCATGGATCCCCAGAAATTTCAACTTCACTACTTATTTAGGTAAGTCTTTGGGTCCCGAAAGGCATCTCATGACTATTCTGGGCAGAGGGAGATGGCTATTCTAAATAGATCCCAGTTCTCTTCTAAGAGAAGGATCGTGTACCTAGAGTACACAGCAAGCTAGACTACAATTTCCTGGTTGCTGTCTGTGATATATAAAATAAAGGGATTTCCACACCTATGGAACGCATGATGGATTTACAGGTACTACCTGTTCAGCTCTGTCCTGCCCACAGTCTCCACCACATCGGACCACAACTTTGCTGGTCTGCATCCCACATGTGCTCTGTACCAGGAGGTAAAGCCCATGACATTCAGCAATGTCTTATAAGGCTTTTTCTAAAGACCTTCCACATCCCAGAAATTAGCCCTGGCAAATCTGCTTCTCATTATCCTGATAGTCAACGATTTATACCCTTATACTTGGGGGAGGGGAGAGTACCGAGGAAGGTGAACCGTTTGGCATATTATTAACCCTTCTAGGAGAATGTGCTCATAGCTCTTCTCTGGAGTCAGTTTTGTAACCATTCTGGTCCTGCATCCCAGTGAATTGCTCCCCTCCCTGGGTAACACACTTAGGTCATTTTCTTGGACTATGGACATGTAACTACCAGTATACACAAAAACTAGTCCCTCAGCCAACCTTTCTACAAACAAGGTCACCTTCCTCTGTGGGATACATATATGAGTTCTGCTCTCTTCCAATTACCCTAAAATCCTTGGAGACTTCCCCTACTCACTCGTGCATTCAACAATCGGTTAGTCAAGTTAAACACGTAGCTAGAGGACTATTTGATGAGAAGGACTTTCTATAAAAAAGAATCTGCCATTTAAAAATTTCACTTTTCTACATATTAAAAAAGATTTTCTGTTTTGAAGTAGCTTTACATTATGTAGACACAAAGCTGAGGCAAATGTGTATGCATATGTATTTGTGTGTTCGTGTGCATGTATATGAGAGAGAGAGTGAGAGAAACAGAGACAGAGACAGAGGGGGAGAGAAAGAGAAGCAACAGGAATAAGAGAGTTTTGCCCTTTGCTTTCTCCATTGCACACTAACTAGAACAGAGTTTAAAGAGAACTTTGGCATAAGGAACTCAAAGTCTTGAAGGAACTGTGAAGATCTTACCTTCTTTAAGAGAAATGGTGTGGGGCGGATTATGACCAATTGAATCTGTGGCAAATAAAGTCATTCTGAGGATGTCCTTCACCTGGCTCCTGCTCTGACTCTGGGAGAAAGAGTTAAGTGGAGTGTTGGCCTGGACTACTCGCTCCGGGCCGTGAGGCCTTAGATCCTGGAACCTGTCCCACTGCAGCCTTTCCATACTGGTTGGAGTCCAGGAGAAACAACGATGCAGGTGGAACCCCGGGAACCTGGTGGAGTAGGGCTCGGTGAGCTGGCCTGCCTTTCCCAATCTAGAGTTGGGGGATGTGCCCTCCGCAGCCACCTGGAAGAGCAGCATAGTGGGGGGAGAGATCTGTAGAGCTTTTACCAGCACACAGCGCCAGCCACAGGACTTCAGATTTGCCCCTTGCTAAGGCTGCTGTTTTCTCACGGAGGGCCTGATGGCATGCCTTTGGTGGAGTGAAGCAGCGCTGCTTCGAGAATCTCAGACTTTGGTTAAGCGTGATCCTGGAAAGGAGCGGCTTCCTCCTATTAAAGAATCACAGTGGCTGGAGACTCATTCGCTCTGACATGTGGGATCGTACAAGAGCAAATGCCAGCCTGGCTGCACCACTGCAGACACAGAGGAGTTCTGCCCTCGAACCTTTAGTTCACAGAACAGTTCTTTATTCAGCTCATACGAAGAGGCAGGTGCAGCCTTTGAAGAAATCTCCCCTTGTGGCACCAAGCCTGGTGGCATTAATGGTCTTTCTGGTGGCCTTTTGTATCATCCTTTGGTCCCAGAATGCATAACTCTAAATAACACCCACCATGAAATGAGAGGGAAATAAGCATAAATCATCCATCAGATGCTGCATAATCACTCGAGAATTCCTAGACAAATCAGTGAGAGGGACCTGAGAGAATGAGCCCCAGGGTTACCTGGGCCTGTGGGGATTTCAGGGTTGTTTTCTGGGATACCACTCAATGGGTCCAGTATTATTACCTACGGGACAAATTTGGGGGTCCCAGCAGAAATCATTTTCTCTTGTTGTTGTCTCAGTTTCTGAAACGTTAGTGCCTTGCGCCACCACGAGTGTGTTATCCTACAACGCTGTAGGTCAGGAGTCTGATGCAAGTCTGAGAGGCTGAAATCAGAATGAGTGTAGCGCTGCATTTCCTTACGGGGGCTCCAGGGGATAATATATTTCCTCACCATTTCCAGCTACACTCTGTGGCCTGTGACTTCTTTTCTTTGGGCTCAGAGCCAGCAGCAAAGGGTCGATCGCTTGGCCCACTACATCCCTCTGAACTCTGCTTCCTTCTGCGTTTTCAAGACTCTTGTGATTAAACTAGATCAGCCCAGACCATCCAGGATAATCACAGTATTTTAAAATCAGAGGATTAGTAACCTTAATTCCATCTGCTTTTACATCCCGGTTTTCGTACAACCCAAATTATTCACAGGATTAAGGAAAATTTAGACAACTTGGAAGGAAAGGTGGGTATTATACTTTCTGTACTAGTTAAGCTCTTGCTTTGTGTCATCCATTTGATGAGATGTTGGGTTTACCGAGAGGAATAAGTCTCAAGGGCTTTCCAGTCTAGAAGACAGACAACAATAATAAAATACTGTGTGAGAGAGTAGTAGAAATGTCATGGGATAGAGTCAGAGGTTCCCATCTCAGCTTGGGTGGGAGCAGAGGTGAGAAGTCTTCCAGAAAGAGATGCCATCGGTTCATGCCTAATGGATTAAAAGGTGTCTGCTAGGCAAAGTGGAAAGCATTCGCTTTCACCATTTTCCTAATTTGCCCAAACATGGCAACTTTTTTTGCTCTACAATTTAGCTAATGAAATCTCCTGATAAGCGTGAGGCTGATGGAAGCTGAGTGGGGGACATTATGTATTCATTGATCAAACATATGCTGAGGGCCTCTGCTATGTCAAAAGACACACCAGTATCAAATCTACACGGCGGACGAGGCACACAAAGCCCTTGCCTTTTTGGTGCTTATGGGTCTGCAGAGGAAGCAAGAAGCAAGCATGTGAAAAATTACTCATGAACTAGGCTTATGAATCTGTCCAGAGAGGTGATGCTTTTCAGATCCCGAGTACTACAGGAAGAGAACAAATCTTCCATCTCCCCAAATTCCTGATGAACAACAGATGCTACCCCTGAAGTTTGTCATCACAAAGGAAGCAGTGGAAAATCTGCAGCTCAGTGGCCTGGGAGCAGCTCCGGCGGAAGAACTCCCCTGCCGTGACGGGGCGGCTGCACCCCACAGGAGCCTCTGTCACGCCCTGCCCAGGACCCCCGATCCTCCCATGGCGTCACCCCAAGAACTGGCGTGCTGCCGGTTCTACCTCCAGTTCTGTTCCCTGTCCCACGGTCATAGAGTATTCAAGTTCTTACAGGTTATCACAGAACCTTGGGAATCACTCGTGTGTATTTTTCTTGGGAAATTCTTTACAAATGACTTCTAACTAAATTATAATAATATCCTACAACACGACCATCCACAAGTTAGAGAAGCCCTGTAAGAGCATAAAGCACATTTTCTGTTAAAAAAGTAAGGTCTAAAGAAAAATTATAATAACAGTAATATGAAAAATAATCATTTAAATGTAATGAAAGCTGTATTCTTTAAGAGGGTATTTATATTTTTCAGCTCATCTGACCCTCACAGCAATCTTGCAAAGAGGTTATTTATTATTTTTATCTTCATTTAAAAGGTGAAAGTAACAAGTATGGGCAGATGGAGTGACCGGCCTGGGTGGCGCTGCTGGGACAAAGGGAGGCCCTGGACACCAAAGCCCGCCTTCACTCTGCCGCATGCGGCCTGCAGCCACTTTGCATCCACTTCCTGATCACCATTAGAGAGCTGAAACTGGGTACAACTTATGCCCTGAAGTGACTGTTTAATTCTAGAATCTGGGCTGTTCACGGCCCAACTTTGTTTCTAGCCACTTGGTGACCGCAGAGTCTATTCGGCCCTCTCTACCATACTCATTCATGCACCAACTTTTGTGCCATTGTTGCCATATTTCTGCCAGGAACCTTACTTTCTGACTGGATTCTCCACATGAAGATGGTCATCACATCTACCTTGCCATCCTCCAGAACAGCATAGAGACTTAACATAGGCGAACACATGGTTCCTCTGAAGATAGCAGCCACGCTTTCCCTGTAATTTCAGTTCCTCAAGACCTAGCTGGATTACAGGTTATTCGTGCTGGGATGCTGCTCTAGACTGTTTTGAATGAGCAAATTAATCAGGGAGTGAGTGAGTATGTGAGGAAGCAAGTAGATCTACAAATGTGAGTGGAAGACACAGAACTAGGCATTCAACTTCTACTGGAATTGTGGGTTTGGCCATGAACATTTTCATGAGCAAAGAGAGCTGGGTACACCCAAAATGAGGCTCAGACTCCTGAATTCACTAGAATGTGACCCTAATCATGCCCCTGAATTTGTCCTCTGAGACCTTTAATCATCTGCTAATCTGCAATTTCAGGATTCACATCTGTGTTACTGTAAAATTCTGGAGACAAATGGAAGCTATATCTAAGTATCCAAAAAGCCTTAAAGCCCTTCACTTGAAGACTGTACATAATTAAGATCCCTTATTCACATCTGGACATTCTTCATGTGACTGTGCCACTTCTATTAATTTCTAACCAATACCAAGTACACGGAGCAAAATGGCAACTGGAAATAACAGGCACTTTGAAGTCAACAGAACTTGGCTCTACCGCATTGGCGCCATTTACCAGCGAGGTGATCTTGGGTGAGTTACCTGATTCATCTCACTAAATATCGATGTTTTAACTATAAACCGAGAATTGTTGCGAGGATGACAGGACTGGACTCACGGAAGCCGCTGGGCACCTCTGAGAGGAAGACGCTTTCCCAGGGAAGTGTCGATTATGGCAGAATGCTTTAGAAATATGTGTTGCTATGTAATCAGAGTTATAAAAGCACCACATTCAATAATCTCTGCTGCACAGAAGTTTCCATTTCTCCACCATAGACTTTCAAGTTGCTCTGAGGACAAAGCACAATGCCGCTGGGCGGATGGACCTTCCAGCTCAAGAGGACAAAGAGTTGACAGCACCAGACACGGAGCTTCTTTTAGGTCTCCACTTCGAGCGCGAAGAGCCCCCAGGTCTCTGCTCTGTCTTCTGTTCTTTGCCCTTCAGAGCCTGCAAGAGTAAAATTTCTAAATTGGCACAGACGGACTTCTTTGGCATCAAATGGCTCTTATGAAACAGCACGCTGATGAGTTAAATGAAACGATTCAGAAAAATACCGATTAAATTTCCCTTTAAATACTCAGGGGTTTAGAAATTAAGCAAAACTCCTTGGCATGACTCGGTCTGGATTGTAACAAACCCAGAATGTTTGAAAAATTGTTCAAGATGTTTTGACAAACAGAGAATACCACTATGTCCTTCCCTGTTTCCTGACATATCTCTCCATCTGCCAAAGAGAAAGCAGAACTGGGTTGACCGGCCTGTGTCCCAGCAAGGGCTTCTGCAGTCAAATGGAATAACCTGTAGTTCTTATTTCTGTGCTCACTGGTGGCTTTGTTCGCATGATCAAACTATGTGACTTCAACCTGCACCGATTCCTGGCTTGAACAGCAAGGGGGGTAAACATGAAACTCCCCTAACACCTTCTGCCTTTGTTTCCCCCACCAGACCTCACCACCATCGCCAGTCTAAAGCACTGACCCTCACTTCCTGTTCAAGGAGGCTGCGATGTTTCGGAAAGAGACCATGTGGTTGGGCAAATAGAGCACCGGACCAAGATTCCCAGGTTCTTGGCTTCACCCTAGAACCACTGCTGCTGGGAGGATTATTACCAGGAGCAAGTCAGGCTTTATGTAGAGAGCAACCGCCCTCGCTAACGCCTCCTAAAAAGTATATGAGAATCGAGAGTCATTGGGGAAACCACCAGTTCTAAAGATGCTAAGATGTAATTGGGCGCTGTTACTTGTATCACCACAAATGAAGACTACAGTTTTAGAACCTGCGTGGATGGAGAAATTTAAGCAATTCTTTTTCCAATTCAGCGTCCTTTTTCTAAAAATATTACTTCCCAAGTTAGGAATATATATCTCTGTGCGTGTACAAGAGCACATGTGTACGTGTGTACACAAATATATGTATGTATTTTTAAAATAGTCTTTCTATTCCATAGAACTATCACTAGTATTAATCAACCCATTCAGCCATCCATGTAATTTTCTTAATTTACAACTCTGACATGGATTCACTGATTTTGTCCTCAAATGAAACTCAAAGAAATGAGGTCCCTCTCGAGGTGCATTCATTAGACCGGCATTGCTGATAAGTGGCAAAGCTGGCGCTGAGTCAAGGTCTCGAAATACTGGTCCCAAAATATTCTCTGTGTAACATGGGCTGGGCTCGTCCAATCATCACTCCATTCTCTAGAACTACAAAGGGATTTTTAAAAAGGTCATCACTTTGGAGCCACGGAGTGAGAGCAAGCCAGTAGGCTCTTTCCTGCGGGCCTGGAGCCATTTGGATAATTACCAGGCTGAGACTGGTAAGACTTAGCCACTCTCTGGCAACTCAGTAAAGCAGCCCAGAAGAAAGTTTCCATTGTCTACTCCCAATTCCCCCAGCCTGGCAGCAACCACTCTGGACTGGTCCGAATTTTCTCATGGCCGTCAGAGTAGATTTCGGGATTTAAAAGCTAACTTCATGATAGAGAACAAGGAGCTATAGCTTTTCCCTTGTCATTTCATATGTGCCGTAAACTCTCTCTAACTGAAAGCAGGAAGCTGGAAGGCGCACCAGAGATAGGAAAGTGCACAGGTGTGTTTCAGCACGTAGAAACTAACAACACAGCCACCCACAGGGGAATAATGCAACGATAATTATGAAGTACAACTTTACAGATCGTATATTTATCTTGCTTTGGAGGCTGACACAAAAGCCTTTCATATTGCATGTATTACTTGGTCCTCAAAATTGCGTCCTAAAGTAAGAAGGGTAGAAATTCTGTTCCCACCTTACAGATAAGGACAATGATCACTCCACGTCTTAGGAATGGTATCAAGCCAGTTGCTTCACCTCTGTCCTCTGCCCCTGTCACAGCTCATTCATCACTGACTTCTGGCCTTCCTTCCACCCAAGAATGTGTTCAATCTGTGCCCTTGCCTGCCTTGTCTCTGCCCCATCCGCCTTTGTCAGAACCCTTGTGGTAACCTCCTGCCTGATCCCTCCTGTTCTTGGCTTTTGGAAACTCAACTTGGCTCCTGAATCCTTGGGCAGCGTGGCCCTGGGCTCAGCTATTCATCCAAACTCTGAGGCAGAGCACCTGTCTTCCCCCAGCCTCCTGCCTCCACTTCCCTCTGTCTAGTCTCCTTCTTGTGCTCCCTGTGCTCAGCCCACAGGGCCTTCTTTCCATGTTCGACCGCATGCCACCACCTTGCCTGTCCTGGGGCTGACCCGGATTGCCATTGACTCTGCTGGAATGTCCTTCCTGGCCCTGCCCCTCATTGCTTCCAGTTTTCATTGCCATAACTATTTGTCTTCCTGTCCCATTTTACTGTCCTTTTCTCTTTGATTTCCCTCTCATGAGTTGTGACCTGCATAACCCAAGCCTTACACAGTCCCTTCTACAAATGCAATCAGTATTCAGTAACATAGATTTTCAGTGAATAAGTGAGGTAATTAAGATTCATCAGAGGTTTAAGATTTACCACAACAAACATCTATTGACAAAAGAACTGAATACTACCTCAGGGTGCAAAGCTCTCGGATCACCTGATGGTACTCTTCGGTCACACACACCTACCTTTCTATCTTTGTTTCACTGCAGGACAGCTTCCCTAATTCCTTTTCTGCTCCACTGAAATTGACCTACTTCCCAGAAAAGAACCAGGTGGCTCCCAGTCTTCTTTTCAGCGAGTTAAGAACCAGTCTAAAGGAAAGAATCAGTCTAAAGGGAAGAATCAGTCTAAAGGGAAGAACCAGTCTAAAGCTTTGTAGCCATCTCTCAAGTCAAAACTCCCTTCTGCAAAAGAGTGTTCAATTCCGAGGATGCAGAACCTTGAGGCTTCTGGGACGGAGATACTTTCTGACTCACCGTTGTTACAAAATGTGGAGGTCTGAGAGATTCATGGGCTGCAGCAGCATCGGACCTCTAGGCTCCGGCATTGCGGATACCCGGTCAGCTGGGTACTGCCTGTCACTTAGAGTCAATAGTTAGGGCTGCACAGCCAGAGGCTCCGTCTCAAAGCTGAGATAGGTCTAAGAGTGTCCGTGTCCTCAGCCACAGAGGTCACATGGCAGAACCCAGTCCAAAGCTGTCTGCTTCACCCAGGCTGTCTCACGCTCAGCATTACTGATGTTCCAGGGAAGATAATTCTTTCTTGTGGGAGGCTGTCCTGGGTAGTGTAGGATTTTTAATAGTATCTTTGGCCTCTGCCTACTAGATCCCAGGAGAACAGTTTCCCCTGCTCTTCCTGACCCAACAACCCAAAGTCTAACTATTGCCAAATTCCCTGGGAAGAAGGGGAGTTAAAGTCTCTCCTCACTGAAAACCCCTAGAACGTCCCACGCTGCGCAATTTGTTGAATGCCTAAAATCTAATTTTCTTCATCAGCCAAATTTAAAAAAAAAAAACAGCATATTTGAGAATTAGCAAAGAGATTATTATATATGTTCCATCTAGCCTAGCCTGGTGTAATATAGGTGATCAGAAAATGCGGCCAAGTAAACAAATTCTTGTCTAAGAAGAGAAAAACCAAGATCTAGAGCAGGAGATGGGCTGCAGAGTCAGCGTCTCCGGCTGCCTACTGGAACCGGCTGCTCAGATCCCTTCTGAAGAGACCGAGGCGAGGAGTGTGAGGACACTTTGCTGAAGGCCGGGGCTCTGGCGATTTATTCTGCAGCACGGTGAGATCTGTGCAGAGGCCCTTTTTCTGCCTGGACTCCAGAAGATCATTTGCATGTGTGTCTATTGTGAGGAGCTGCTATGGACAGTGTTTGAGGTGCAGCCGTCCCAAAAGGAGGTCCAAGGTGGGTGTCACCCAAGAAGGGCAGACACTCACACAAGGAGACAGGCTGTGAACACGCTTCTTAGCAGGCGGGGAGTCATGGAACAGTGGAGGCAAGTCCCTTGTGATGGTGCTGGGACACGGTCATGACAAATGTATACATTAATGATATCGACCAGCACTGTGCTGATTTTTACCCTCACTGTTTTTCATTATTATCGCTGCCATCATCAGCCGGGGCAGTTTAAAGACCATTCGCTACTTTTTCTAACTTCAAATCTGCCACCTCTGGAAGCCAGCTGGGCTCATCTTTTAGGCTGTGAAGCAGACAAGCTGTTTCATCCCAATTCCCTCTATAAAAAATGGCTTTAAGTCCATTCGGGGTAAAAATCTGTGTAGTCTTTGGTCCCTGGACTTCAAAGTGACTTTATCTCTTTTGGCAGGTTAGGCTACTAGGAATGCTGAACATTTTTCTGTCATACCCATTGCCAAAGATGCAATTTGGGAAAACAAATAGGGATTTACAGATAGCAGCTTTCCTCTTCTTCTGTGGATAGCCTGAGATAACTCATGGCTAGAGTTGGACAAATGCAAAAATGTGCATTTAGTTTGAATTTGGATTCATTCCTCACGAATATTAGTCATCTTGGTCTAAAATGCAAGCGCCTCTCTGTTTCAGCAGCTGGGAGGAGGCACTGTGAAATCGCACTATAGCGCAGGGAGAGAACAGGACGGTTGAAATTAAATTTAAGGGTAAGTCTTAGCATAATGGGATGACGTGTGCACTGTCATATATTTTCCTACAAAATAGGAAATGCGCTCTTAGGTGTGGCTTGCATTCTTGCAAAGACAACAGGATGGGAACACTTAGAAATCATATTTGCTTGATGATTTAAATCACTGTAGGAGTATTTTTCTCATATAAATCTTCATGCAAAATTGCCTTTTACTGAACACCCAAATCAGACACTATCTCAGCATATATCTTGTTCCATTATGATGATGCAAATATGATTCTGGGCCCCGCTACTTTCAAGTCTCCTGCCTGTTGGCATTCATTCCACAGGCCACTGTTGATCTCTGTTCTCCTGGCAGAGAAGAGACCAGTGCAGGGCCAGGTAGTGGACCCAGGTAGGGAAGGAGAAAGAAACAGGACAGAAACAGGAAGGAAATAACCGGAACAGGAGAAGTTCGAATTCATGTTCCTTCTACTATGTTGCCCCAATTAATGGAATTCAATTGAAAACATGTGCTAACTGCTCCTATAAATTTCTACTGTGCCTACTTTGTAACAGATACTGTGATAGTTACTGAGGCAAAATCAAACTTTTGTGATAATGAATCCAGAAACCACCTAACATTGAATGAATAAACAGTGAATTCTAGTTCTCATATTTTTTGAAGTTTTCCATTCATAGTGTCATAAGGCATCAATAGTAAAGTACTTCTAGTCTTATAAGAATAACCAAAAGATTATACAAGATCTTAAAATTCCTTGTAGATCAAATAAAGAATAGCTTTCACCATAGTTAAGCTCAATATATTTCTAGTAACTTTAGAATTCACTGAGTACATGCAAATCCTGTGGAGTATATCTAATAAATCTCTTAAAATAATATTATTCTTGAGGAATTCCCATTGACTTTTCAGTGATAAATATAGCGTCACAGAAGTAATCTCAGTTAACTAGAGATCACACAGAAAACTTTTAAAGAATAGTAAAAATACAGAGATTCAATTTTTAAGAGACTCTAGAGATGACTTTGACGGAACACATATCCAAGTGTGGACAAGAAACGCAAGACTTGAAAGAATAATTGAAGAGCAATTTCACCGCAAATATTTCTGAAAGGTAGATCAATGTAGCCAAATTTCAGCGAGTGTCTTTGCATGTGCCTGAGTTAGGAAAGAAACAGTCATCATATAATCTCTTTCACACCTTCCTAGGGCACTACTGCGTCGATACGAGCCTCCCATTTGACAAGTGGAGAAAGAGAAGTCCAGGTACAGTAAATACTCCCCCACATCACACAAAGCTAAACTCCTGACTTCCAGACAGCTATCTGCTCATGCAATCAGTAAAGAAACAAGAAATTATACTACCTAAATTCTTCAAATTTCTTATATCTCATAAAGTAGTTTTCATAAACCTATTTTGTTAGCATGCCTTTTTATACTGGAAATAACTTAGGAAGACTTTGCCATTTATATGATGTTGTACGTGAGAAACTAAATTAAAAAAACTGTATTTACTTCTCAGTATCTAACAAATAATTGACCAGAATGATTGTGCAGTATTTCCCAGTTCTGAAAAGATTTCTTTCATTGTCACAAGTAAATATTAAAGAGTAACTGTTAAGCAAAAATTATCAGGAAATATAGGAGTGAAAACAGTTATTTTAATAGCCTACTAAAAAAAAAAATCTCAAAGTTTTTATGGCCTCGGCTTAGCTCTAACTGGTTGAGTAATTAGACTTGATAATAGAGTCTCACTATTCAGCTGGCTTTGTGGAAAAGAAATGTACCCAGATGATTTCTCTACCGCAAGACAGTTGCCTCTATGTTGCTGGGGGCAATATTTTAAATACAAATTCTTACTCCATACTCACTGAGATTTTTAAGCCAGCAAATTTAGAGTGACTGAAAAAACCTTTATTTTGTTTATAGCTTCCTTTAAAGATTCTGTTGTTCAAGTATATGGGATTACTGATCGTGTTAAGAACAGTTTGCTTGTACCAGATATTCTTTGCAAATCTGAACTTTATTGTATTAGTTATTTGATCGTGTTAAGAACAGTTTGCTTGTACCAGATATTCTTTGCAAATCTGAACTTTATTGTATTAGTTATAGAACTTTGGGCAAGTCAGGTAAAATTCCTGAGCTTAATATTATATGCTCTAGATTGGTGACATCTTGGCCATTGAATGAGGTCATGGTTCTAATGAGATCATGGTGACTGTCCCACACCCTAAAGTTGTTTGTAAATGTCTATGATGTGACTTGCCGCTGTAGCACCTCCGTAGGTAGGAGAAAGGTTTCGAGTGCCTGCCACTAGGCAAGGCACTATGTCCTGGATACTTTACCTTATCAATTGTCATGACGGGTTGAACCAGTCACCTACAGGACTTTCTCTCAGTCGCACCCACCAGCCCTACTGGTGCCTAATCCAGAACTCATTGCCTCTGACTTATCTGTCCTTGTCTGCAGAAGTCTGCATTCAGTTCCTGCACTCTGTTTGCTTCCTTGGAATGCTCTTTTCCTTGGACACTTGGTTATACCCTCATTCCTTCTCTTTATTCAATTCCTCTTTTTTTCTAGGGGGTACATGTTTCTGGGGATTCCATTTTGGATTCATGTTCTAGCTTTCTGGTTTCCTAGAATGGGCAGTTAGATAACAGCCATTCTGCAAGTTAAGGATTATTATCATTATGTACTATAATAATAAAAGTAGTGAGCCTTGGTAATACAGTAGTCAGTAACTTGCCAAACTCCCCAACCAGTAGAAAGCACATCTGAGTTTTGTTGCCAGAAACCATGTAGTCCCAAATCCTGGAGTTGTTCTGTCCAGCCACTGTAGCTTCCAAGACTCCCCAGAAAATGGGAGCGTAGAGAAAAGGATGAGACAGAGACTTTCATTTTTTTAAAAAAAAAGTGTTGCCAGACATCTTGTCCTCAGAAGTAGGTTGATTGCATTTTGTTTTGGAGACTGGTCCTCATTTAGAGGAGACCCTTGCACTCTTCAGATAACTGCTTCTCTTCTTGTTGACGCAGCTCTGGTCTTGAAAGGACATTTTTCTGGTTACTGATGTATCGCAGACCACAGAGCTTGCTCAGAACGATTTATCTATGCTTTATCTAGAGTTCTTTTTTTTTCCCCCAAAGTCAAGCTTTGGTGGATATTCTAAGAGTAGACCATGCTCAGGCCATGGAACCTGAAGAAAAAGCCTAAATATTTAAAAAAAAAATCAGTTTCTTTCTTTCCCTTTATACCAATTTTTATAACTCCTGTAAGATTCCTTGGTTGTGTCTGTTGCTTAAATTTGCTTATTCATTTGTCTCCAAAAAAAGGACAGATCTTGGGATAATAAAATGCTCATCCAGTGCAAAAATTAAGGGATTCTTTTGAGTTTTTACACCAACAATATTTTTATAAGAAGAATCAACTTGGAAAGTACACTGGAAAACCACTTGTCGTATACTTGAATACATGAATAGCCATGATTTCTACCTGCAGGCCACTGAAGTACAAAACAGAACATTTGGGAGCTTCCTTTGTTTACCAAGCACCACTGTTCCATGCTATAGGGAGACAGAGTGACTAAATACAGTGTTTGCCAGGCAAGTCCATCATTGGTTGTGAGACTAGAAGGTGCCTAAAGGCCACGAAACTCACTGGGTCCCACATGACAAGGGGAAATAGGGGCTGTGGGGAGCAGAGGGCTAGAGTCCTAACTTTGGAGTTCAAACTTTATTATTCTCTCCTCCAAAGAGAAGTCCTCCTGAAGTTGTAGTGGGAGCAAAGCTGACTTAGCCACATGTAATTTTGCCTATGTTTAATAGGCCTCTGTGTTTCCTTCTACTCTTAAATTTTCAAAGGGAGGGTGAAAAGCATGTTTAGTTGCTTAATATTTCTGTATATCTTAAAGGGCTCTTCATATTTATCACCAGAGACACACCAAAGCACATTACGAGTAATGTAAGCCAGCTGGTGCCTAGCAGGCCAAAATCGGTTGATGGTTTAATAGTAAAAAACATCTTTTTGTTAACATTTTTCTGGAGCACATCACCAAAGAATGCATGGCCCCTTTCTGCATTTTTCAGAAAAGAACTATCTCGTTAGCTCTGACCTCAGGTTTCTGGATACTTGCAGGATGCACACTATCGATCTGGTTTCTTTTGAGAACATGTGCAGCGCTGTCTAAACCATCTTCTAAGCATCGGTGAGACTCTTCTTTCATGTGGGTTTGTGGAGTCGCCAAACCTGCCCACTTAGATCACACCTAATAAACTTGCCTAAGGTTAGGAAAAATTCCTTCTTGGGGACAGAAACGAACCTGTGTCATCTGCTCTGGGCCAAGCACTGGGGATAGATAAAATAATTCAGAATGACCGTTAGGAGAATTTTGTGTGTGTGTGTGTGCTGGGGATTGAGCGCAGAGCCTTGTGCTTGCAAGGCAAGCACTCTAACCACTCTGCTAAATCCCCAGCCCCTGAGATATGATATTTTTGCTGTTTCCTTTTGTACTGATTCTGACTGCGTCACAATTCATGGATTGATTCATTAGGAGTGCCCACTGAAATTCAAAGGACAAGTCAAAGGGGTAAGTTCCCTTTGCACTCAGCAACTTACCAATTCCCCCAAATCCTGTCTCCAAACTTTCTTCCTCCAGGCAGCCTGTTCTATACATCTTTACTTTTCCCCACCACTACTCCAGGCTAGATTTTAAAGAAATTCAAATAGTTTCATTGTCAGGGTATTATTAGACAGTGAGATACTTAAAATTCAAGGAGTGCGCCTAATTACTTGGTACATCATGCAGCCTTGTGGCTATCACAGTAGTTGGAACATAATTCTGGAACATGGTTACATCTGCATGTGTGACGCCATGAGAAGTGACTACATGCTTGCACAAGGAAAGCTAAATAAAGAAAGGGCTGCAAGTTGAATTTTTGTTGGATATTCATTTCTTTGGAGTAAGACATCACACAAAACAAAAAATATTACTGTCACATACAAAGCAGTTGGGTTTAGTAGATTGTGAGATTTTCCTGGCAAAGTCTTTCTGGAGGTAACTCTTGGTTGAAAAATCTGGATCCAGAAAGGCTTCCCTCCAGAAGAACTTTGGTGGGAAAATTTTATGTGCACTCAATTCAATTATCTAATTTCATCTTCTCAACAATCCCGAGGAAGTGGTTACTATTCGCATATTACAAATGCGTAAACTGAAACTCAAAACAGTGAAAATGCTGACTTGGAACGTTATCAACACTCCTGAATTTAAGGGCTATGTTTTTCTCTCTGCTACAAGGAGAAAGTTGGAGAGCAAGAGGGTGAACGAGGTGAGTGACAGCGCCAGAAGAGGAACGCGGCACCCTGATCTGCACTGCGCCTCGCCCCAGGCAAACCATTTTACTCCTAGAGGGAACTAGCATGATCCTGCCTGACCTCTAAGGCCTTAGAGATTTTTCTTTGAGTTTGACCCCTCCTTTCATAAACTCCGACGTTCCCTCTTGCTCTTGGTCTCCAGCATGTCTTTGAGCTGAGAAAATGGTGCACAAAATCCCAGCGGCAAAGGAAAAAGATGATTCACGGTAACACGATGATTTCCACTGGTACAGCTGGGGAGACACACGGTTCCTGCCAACATCCGCTGACGTCTCTTTGTGCCAACCCCCCAAAATAGAAACCCCTGAGAGAAAACAGGAGCACCCCTCCGAAACACAAGAAGTCTGTCTGGGATTCAGTTACCCCTAAAGCTTGGCTTCTGCTGGCGTCTCCCTGTGCCAAATTCCTGCCATGCCGTCCTCCTTCCGCCTGAGTCATGGAGCACCCAGTTCTGCTCCTCCAGTGAGTTTTTTCCTAGAAGTTCTCTTTCTTCCTTTTATCTGTTTTTAATCTGAATTTTTATTCTTAGGTTTTTAATCGGCACATAATGATTGTACTTATGTATGCTGTGATATTACAGCACATGTACACACTGTACAACAGATCAGGGTAATTGACGTCTCCATCCCCTACAACACTCACCATTCTGGGGCATTGGAAGCACTCAGATTCTTCTCCTCTATTAGCTATTTTGAAATATACAATTAATTGTTATTTTTATTTCAAATAAATAAAGCCCCACAAATATAAGATTCAACTTTGCAGAAATAGTGTAATTTTCTACCTTTCATTTCCCCACATCTTTAATTTTATTTAAATAAAGTCTTCCCAGGGACTCAGGACTACTCACCCACCAACGTGAACTCACTCACTACAGGTGAAAGCTCAGACATCATGACCTTGTTTGCTGTTCCAAGTGACATTTCCTCAGATGTCTGCTGCCTTGCTGTGCAAACATAGCTATGCATGAAACAAAGTAAAAGCAAAAAAAATTAAATAGCAGTTAGTGGTTGGATGTTATTTCCAGTTTGGAACCACTGACCAGGCAGATATAGAAAACTCTTTCCTCTGTTATTACAAAATAACAGTTTGTGGATGGTGAAAAGAAAACACAAGTGCATTCTCTTTTAACTTCAAATACAGAAGCCGTGTATCTATCATTACCTTCACAGTACAATACATTATGGGAGAAGGTCATTGTAACTTTAGAGGGGTTATTTCCATCCACGTCATCTTCTCAAAATTATTATACCAGCCCGATGCCAAATGCTGTGGTAAAGAACACACACCAAATTGAAGCAAGCTAATTAAAGAGAAAGAGACAGTAGCTTGTCTTCTGCCTCCTCTGCTTTGCCTTTGTACCCAATCCTGCTTTGCTTTAGAGTCTACCCTTCACATTTGTGTAGCCCTTATCAAGATCCACAGAATCGATCTAGCAACAGAAATATTCTGCCACCTTTATCCTTCGTTGAATTTTGTCATTACCTCTTTGTGATGATAATGATGTTGTAAACAATAGTATCTATAAAATACCTAATATTTATTAGGAGTTCTTGTACCTCCTAGGTGATATTCATATCTAAACCACAATAATTCTATAAGCTGGTGGTGAAATACTTTGTATGTTAGTTCTGCGTCTAACTGAACTAGCTTCATGTGGTCCTTGTGTGACAGCAGGACCCGAGTTTCTCTAATCACTGCATCCCTCAGCTCCAGCCCCTGGCTAGTTCTTAATTCCTGTGAAATGCAGCAACCACGTACAGAAGACCCAGTGGTACAGCAATCACGGCAACACTGTAAGTGCGATAAAATGAAAGATTACTTTCTGACTCGGCCTCTGCTCCTCAAAGGAAACACAAATAGACTAAGGTTTTCAGATGGCTTCGTCTTCATAATTTGTACTACATTCATAAATGTGTTTCCTAGATTTACACATAATGATTGCACCAAATGGGGGCAAAGTCCAAAGAGGTTATCACTGGAACATTTATCTCCAAATAATGTACCTTAGAAGCTGAAGGACATGACCTTGATTCAGCCTCAAAGTTGGCCTCGATGCTGCTCATCTGTCTGTAGCCACAGAGTATACATCATCACTGAGAAGTTCTCTGGATTCTTCTGGGTTTGGGATGGAAAAGTAAACAACCCTTTTTCTTCTTTTGTCTCCCTAAAATCAACTAAACCCAAGAAGGCGAGATAGAAAGGGCCATGCTATCCATGTCGAGTTTATGGGAGGCTTCTAACTCTAAGCCACAGTAAAAACAGAGGCTGCCAAGAGAAATGAGATGGGAGGGACAGGAAAAGAGGACACCAGGAAGTTGTATCTGCTTTGAAAGGTCTTGGGCCGGAGAAAGATGGGCGCAATTGCCCCTCCTTTGGGCTGCCACAGGAAGCACATGTGGACATGGACGAGGCTCTTGAAATCTGTTTTCACTCTTTGCGATGCCAGGCAAACGGGGCGAGTAGCAAAGGCATGCCTTCTTTGAAGGAGCACATGCCTGTTGTGGCCAAGTGGCAAAAAATAAGATTAAATCATATCGAATCTCTTTCTTTCTCTCTCTCTCTCACTCTCTCCAACTCACTGACACACTCACAGGCCTGTACCACACAGTGTCATGTAGTTGTACTGTAAGTAGAGAAATTGCCTTTTATTTGTACGTTTATGGCAAAGTGTCTGGACGTTTCTGTAGACAGACTCTAGCTCTCCACTGGCTACTCAAATTCTTCCATCCTTGCCTTGCTCCCTCTGGCCTATTCTTCATGCAGTCCATTCATAAATGTCTTATTCATGAAGACTTTCTTCCACTCAAAGATAATAATAAGAAAGAATATTTGTACTATCACTCAGAGTATCGGTAGCAAGAAAAAGAAAATAATAAAACTTACCACTAGATCTTTTCAATATATATATTTTCTAATTTTAAAGAAATTGACTTGTAAATCAAAAGTCAGATAAAAAGCTATGCCAGAAAACAGCATACCGTAAGGCAGGAGAAATTTTGCCAAGTATTTTACACAAAATTCAAAAATTACAACGAAATGTGGTCTTTATAAAGCCATTGTATGGAACTAGAGAGAATCAATAAAAAATTGGCACACCAGTATAATGTAATGGCGGGGGGGTCATCAGAGAGAAGCTGATAAAGAGATAATAGGCAAATATTACTGAAAAAAATAGGAATCAGGAGGACAGGCTAGAGAAACCTGAACAAAATGAGAAGTTTGAAATGAGTTCAAAAGATTAATGGGACAGTGTTGGAGCAGAAGACTTACAAAACAGCGTCAATATGTGCATATTTGGTGCACCCAAAGAAAAGTGTAGGACAGATGGAACAGAAATAAAATATTTAAAGATATACCTCAGGAAAGCTTTTCTCAAATTTAGATATGCTGAAATCATGACATTTAATAGGCACATTCTGTTTAGGAGAGAAATAATACAGATTGATCAATATCAATAATTGCCCTAGCTTGTTACTGGATTTAGGGTATGTAAAAAATAATTCTGCACCCACGCCCAGCAAAATAAGTACAGCAATGTACAAACCAGCAAACGTATTTACCATTCATTTTGGCCATTCGATTTTCAAATACCTGATACATTCTAGCATATTTAAGCAACCCTTCCCCATGTCTTTAGTCTTGGGGAGGTACAGTAATCAGGCCTGTGAATGCTCCCTATCCCAACTGACCTTGTGTTTAGTGAAAAGGTCATCGTGTGGGATCCCTCAGTCAGTGGAGTTTAGGCCACTGTTTTACCCCAGGACAGGAATGGAGGGAAGAGTGGTGAGAACACCATCTTTGGCAGTGGCACTACATATGGATTAAAGGTCAAATTTCTGGCACCGGCACTTGAATGAAGAAAAGAGGTAGCAGTGCTGAAAACTCCAGGGTCTAGTACTTGGCACCAGTGGCTACGGTTTCTTTGTTTGGTTTCTTTTAATTGTTTTTATTTTCGGTCTTCAGGTTCAGGCAGCTGAGTTAATTATACTCCTAAGATTATAACGATCGATTCAAATATGGTAACTCTTCTTTAAATTATGCATCTATTCATCTATCCCTTTAATCTCCCAAATTATTTTGCTTTCAGTATAGTCTGTGGCATTATCTACATAAGCCTACTTCTATATCTATGTGGTTTACTTAAACTTACTTTGGAGGTATGTGTAATTCTAATTAACAGAATGGCTTAAAGTTACAGACTCATCCTGTTTCTTAGTATTTCACATCAATAATGAATTTTGCATTGTTGCATCTGATGCTGTTCACATCTAGTTTTTCTTTTGCTTTTTGCTTCTTCTTTTCTTTTTGCTTCTAACTGCTTCACAGTACTCCGTACTGTGCATCCCCTTGCCCCAGAAGTGGACAAATGCATCGATTTCTACTCTGCAGTCTACAGTGCCTCAGCCTGAGGGGACGTTCCTCTTAGGCTGCCAGGAGAGTTTCTCGGGTACCTGCCTGTCCCCAGGGCACCTGTAGAGCTACTGTGACTGAAGGCTAATGGGCTACGATCGGAATGGCAGGCACCGCTACAAAAATACAAATGGTGCATAACATTTCTCTATATTGTGGTGACAAAACTGGCAATATTAAGCTTCTAAGTTTTTGCCAAAATGATATTATCTTCTTGTTTTAATTTGCACTCTTTAAAAAACAATAATGTAGAGCATCTGTACAAGGATCACATTTCTATTAGATTTTCTCTTTTTCTCATTTGATTGAAGAATTTCTTCATATACCCTAGTCGTTCATATCTTGTGTTTGTGGGCACTATAAATATCTTTTCCCGTTGTCAACAAGTCTTGTCTATGGTGTTCCTCATTAAGCAAAAATATTTATTCAGATCCATATCTGACTTGTTCTTCCTACTGTTGGGCTTTGCTAAACACTACTTCCTACTTATGAGCCTGTAAGTACCATGCTTATATTTTTTTTCATTAACTTTATTGTTTTACTTTTATCAAAAAGGGTTTACATTCATCTTTGATGCGTTACTGAATAAAGAACAATTTACAGCTTTGTTATAAAATAGGTCATTTTCTATTCTGTAGTCTTTCTTTTTCCATTAATTTTTGTTAATATTTATTATATATTAACTTCCCATATTCGTGCAACTCTACTTATGAATTGTTAACTCTGTTGTAGGGTTGAGTTTATCTATTATGTCAGTATTTATTTCGCTCATTTTACACATTTTTAGTATGTTTTAATGTGTGTAAATGCAATTTCCCCTGCTTTATTTTTTTATAAAAATTAACTCAGGTATTTATTCATTTATTATTCAGGTATTTATTATTATTATCAATCTTCATTTTTCTTTAAACGTTTTTATCTTTACAATTCAGGCAGTAAGAATAATTTATTTAAAGCACTAACGTGTTATTTAGTATCACATTGTTTTTACATGCTAATTTGGAGAATATTAACATGGATAAAACGTCATCTCACATGAAGACATTAAATATCTTTCCATTATAAAGAGTTCTTATATGCTTTCATGGTTAAATGTTTTCTTTCTTTTTGGGGGAGTGGTGCTGAGAATCGAATTCAGGGCCTTGCGCTTGTTAGGCAAGTGCTCTACCACTGACCTAAATCCCCAACCTCTACATTTTCTTGATAGTACAGTGAATTTTTAAATTTAGATCGTAGATACGTCATTGTATTTTTCTTAAAACTTATATACTATTTTAAGTTATATTTTCTAGTGGTTATTTAAAGTGTAGAGAAATTAAATATATTAAATATACTTAGTGTTGACATTAAGAATGGTCAACATTGTCTTTTTCCAAATATTAATAATATGCATAAAATATTTTTCATTAATGCATCATTAGGTATTGGAATATAGTTTTTAAAGTAGTCACAGTGAATCCTTAACATAATTTGTGTTTTATTACATGAATATGGCGAGTTACATTAATAAACTACAATATGAAAACATTCTTGTATTCTTAGAATAAACCATGACTAAACCTGATAATTTATTTTTAAGTACACTTTTGGATCTGATTAGCTCATACATTAGAGATCACGTTGAAATGTAATTGACATACAATAAACTTCACGTATCTAAAATTTGCACTGAGATGTCTCTCAGCCTATGAGCAAATTCATCACCACAATCAAAATATCACGTGCATGAGTGTCCTCCAGAGATCTCGAGACTCCTTTGTGACTCCTCCCTTACCCTTTCCCGACCTAACTGGTGGTCCTTAGGCAGCCACTGGCTCATTTTCATAGAATTGAGTTATTGCTGTCTTACTAGTTTGGGGAATTTTAAAAACATATTCTATATAAAAATTATTATTGGACATATGACTGAGAAATATTTTTTTCTTGGACTGTGGTCTGACTTTTTAGACCTTAAACAGGTCTTTCAAAGAGCAAAAGATTTTCATTTGAATATCCAATTTATCTTTTTTTTTTTTTTTGCTTATAATCTTATTAATAAGAACTCTCTAAGGTTTTTAAAACTTCCCAGTTTTTCTTTAAAATTTTTATAATTTTAGATTTTATGTACAGATTTGGCATCTATTTCTAGGTAATTTTATGTATAAATTATTAATTGAAGTTCATTTTATTTTTAAAACATGGATCCCCTGTCAATTCTGCACCATTAACTAAAGAAAAAAAATGACTTGTACTTTTATGAAAAAGTTTTTGGTAATATATATGATTTTATTCTTGGGCCATTTATTCTGTGTTCACTTGTTCCATCGTCTATCTTTATACAATACCACAGTCCATAATTAAGCAACTTTTTAATAAGTCTTGAAATAAGGTAGTATTAATTCTCCAACTAGGTTCTTCATAAACGGTTGCACTACTCCACATCATATGAATGTTAGAATCGGTTTGTCAGTCCTAGAAAAATGTCTGCTGGGATTCTGACTGGGTTTGTGTGGAAACCGTAATTCAATTTACATAAGACTGATATTCTAATAAGTCGACATCTTCTCATCAATCACACACAGCCTATTGAATAAGTCACTTAGATTTTACTTTCAATTAACAGTTTAGCAGTTTTCCATAAATATGGCTTGCACATTTTTGAAAGATTTCTTAGTATGTCATATTTTAATGCTATATGACATAATTTTCAATTTCAAGTTTTGATTGTTCATTGATAGTATATAGAAATTCGGTGGCTATTTGTATATTGACCTTGTGCCTTCCTAACTTGTTGAACTCACTTACTAGGTCCAGGAGACTTTAGGTAAATTCAAGAGGATTTTCTGTGAAGACAATCATGGAGTCTATAAATAAAAATTAGAGTCAAATTCTTCTTTCCCATCTCTATTGTACTAGTCAGAGCCTCCAGTGGAATAGCAAGAAGGAAAACAGACATCCCTGTCTTGTTCCTGGCTTCGGCTTTGAGCCTTGCGTCATAAAGAATTAAGATTTGTTATGTGCGTGCGTTCGCTCCCCATGGTGAATGCAATCGTTACGGACTGCAAACATGGACCAATAAAAAGGTTTGAAAAAGAGAACTTGATGCACAAAAACAGAGAGTTGGTGCTGAAGGTATTTCTCCATGTCCTTCATCAAATTAAAGAGGTCCCATTCCATTACTTGTTTTGTTGAGGGATTTTTGTTGGATTATTTGTTTGTTTTTAAAGAGGAATGGATGTTGGATTTTATCAAAAGCATTTTCTGCATCCTTCGTAACTACAGATCTTTCTTTGGTACATAATAAAACTTTCATTTCAAGATGTTAAAGCCGTGAATTTTCATCAAAACATTGTGTGTGTGACACAGTATGTATGCTTGTTTCACTATCAATTCAGTCTTAATGGCTCACTCAGTAATTTTTCTAAACATTATTTCACATTCCCAAATTTCTACATTTCTTTTTTCCCATTCTCCTTTTCTGAACTCCTGTGGATAATGAAACTCTATTCTCTGAATTTAAAAATTTTATATATTCCACTTTTATTCTTATGGTTATTGACATATGACACACACGCATATGTTTTATTACATCTTTTCATTGTTTTAAATTATCTAAACCTCTCAATGAAAAAGGAAAGACTTTTACTTTCTTCCAGTCTTTTTTGGTGAAGGTACCATTATCTGTTTCCTAATATACTGCGATGAAATAATAAAAGTAGCACTGAAATCAGTAAATAATGTTGTATTTAATAAATAGCATTGGCATGATTATTTACCCATCAGGAGAAAAATTAATCTAAATCATTATTACACTTCCTGTAAAAATATATTTTATATGGCTTAGAAATCTAAATTTAAGGGATATAAAAATACAAAATTTGAACTAAAAACATTTAGAAGGATATTAATATTATGTCTGTGTAGAGAATGCTGTTCAGCTAAATAAGAAAGCAGAAACCATAAATGAAATTGTGGGGGATCTCTTGCATTCCCTGAAATTTCCTGAAAAAATAAAATCACATGATTTACTTGCTGCATACTTATTATAATTATAAGACATTACTAATTGCTTTTCTTTTATTTTTCCTGATAAAAAATAGAAGCTTTTGCTACATAACTAAAGTCTTATCTATTTCACTATCAATTTAAAAAGTTCCTATTTTTTCTTTAATTTTTTTCATCCACCAACTAAGTAGGTCAACTGTTCATTGTGGAATTCTTGGTTTTGCTCAGCGTATTTCAACATATCTTTTTCCTCATACTTTCTTTTTCTTTTTCTTTGTTATTCTTCATTTTCTTCAGTCTATCATCTAGAAATATCCTGAGAAAATAATTATCAGGAAGATTTCTGTAGAAGTTTTTGTGGTTTTTTTTTTTTACATATTCTGATAATTTAGTTGTAGATGGAATTTTAGACTTAGCTGCTATTTATTCTTAGATCTTGGAAGGAGTTCTTTCATCCCTCAAGCATCCATCTTTGATGATGAGAATCTTGATGTAGTTTGATTTTCATCCTCAAGAGTTAATATTCTTTTGCCTTTTAAAGATTTTGTCTGTCTCGTGCTCACTCTGGTAGTAGATGTACTAAAATTGGAACGATGCACAGAAGTTCGCATGAGCCCTGCTCAAGATAGCGTATACATTCATGAAGCTTTCCACATTTCGATTAAAGATGTTGTCTTTATCTTTTGTGTTCTGAAATACTGAAAAAAAAGAAGGAAAGAATTCAAGTGTGTGTGTGTGTGTGTGTGTGTGTGTGTTAGACTGAGGCCATTCTGATGCTCATTTTGGATTGACAATCCTATCTTTCTATTTTGAGTCAGTTGTCTTGTATTATATATTTTTAAAATTCCCTTCTAATTTTTTGTGCCCTTTATAGAATTTTGTTAACTACCAATTCAATTAGTTCTCTAGAGAGCTTTCCTCCATTATTTTATTTACTAATTTGTACTCCCATCTAGGAATATTTTCTCGATTTTTGCTTTTAGCCTTTCTACTAAATTTTAAAGTCAGGCAAATTATTATTAATTTCCAAGATGTACACGGGTTTTTTTTTCAATTTTTCCTTTTGTTATCACAGTCAACGTTTATTCTGCAGAAGCAACAATATGCCCACAACTGTCTAGTACTTGTGACTATATAGAAGTCACTGTGTTCCATAAATTATCTTTTTCTTGGGATTGGTAGATCTGGAATTTTAAATGTTCATGTTCATTTTAGCTACTTGTCTTTTTTGTATTTCTAGTAAAATGTTGGTTATCTATTTTGCTTGGGAATGAAGGGCATTGTGGATTTTTTAATGTAGCCGGAGTCTTGTTTCTCTTCTGTACCTTCTTTCTGGGCTCCTTGGGCGCTGTCAGTCTGACGAGGCAGTTGTCGGCCGGAAGGCTTCACCCTGAAGTCCACAGGTAGCAAGAGCTGCCGTTACACTAGCAGTCCTCCGAGTGCCAGGCTGAAAGCCTTTCACAGCTCTGTTTCTACACGAGAAGTTCCTTTAGTAATCTTGAAGTCGAGTGCTCTTGTTTATACCCTGTTTTGTGTGCCAGGCAGCCGCTGCTCCAGGAAGGTGTTGAGCCCAGATTGCCAACAGCACTGCTGCCCTGTAGACGGCTCTTCAGTAGTCCCTTTCTTCCGGGCCTCTGTTTGTGCTTGCTGACTCTGAACTGGTCTTCTCCTCCATCCTGTCATACAGAATAGATCTTACTGTGTTCTGTGAGTTTACAAGCTAGTGTGGAAAATGTAGAAATAAAATACCTAAGCAAACAAGCCAACTGACATTGTGATTTCAACTAATGGTTATTACTATGACAGAAAAAAAGTAGGATGATGGTTAAGAGGGGAGATTGTACTTTACTTTGGCCTCAAAAATGAAGGTTTGTTTTTACAGTAATTCTACTGAAGGAGGAGAATGGAGAACCCGGATTATTACTTTTGCATCCATGTTTTACATTATTTCTTCCAGCAGGGAGGGTGGGAATGAAATACAAGCAGCCTCATCCTTTAAGCGCAACTGATTTGAATGGTTGTTTTTAAAGAAGAGTTTAGAATAAAGTACATTATTATCCAGAAAAAATAGTTTTAAGAGAATTAAATTGGTTCTATAATCACTCTAAATGGGGGGAATGGGAGGACCATTTAAACTTAATATAAAACCTTAAGTTCAATTATTACAAATCATTCACGTCTGTCTATAAAACAGAAACTCCGTAGATGTCCATAATCATAGTTTCTGGCACCATGGACTTTTGAAAACACAAAACTAAAACTGCTTTACTTTTAAAATATCTTTTAAAGCAGACTTCTTATCCAATTAGATTGACCTTTTCCCTTGTTAGTTCAAATCAGTGGGGTTTGACTAAATACCTGGAAATACATAGAAAGAACCAGATGTCGAAAAGTCAGGAAACTAGAAAAACCCTAAATTTCACGTAATTTCTGGCTCAATTAAGAAGACTCAAGGGGAGCAGCAATCTTCCTGTAAGTGTCTGAGGAAAGATCCTGTTGAGAAGATGGTTAGAAAATGCAGAGGGAGGAGGAGGGAGGAGAGGAATGTTCCAAAGTCTCACATGAGGATCCTAGTTTGAAAGCAATCCACACATCCTGCAGGTTACGATTTCAAAGCATGTGCTCTGCTCGTGATTTTCAATGTTCTCTATTGCTCTCATATTCTTTTTCTTTTCAGCTCTGATTTAGATCTCTAGTTGTGAATAGACAGAAATATTTTCTCACTTATGTTCCAGGGAACATCGGTTTCATAGGTTAAAATGTGCTAGACATCCACGAACTCTGAGAGGCCCTGTGACCAAATAAGTTTGAGAACTGCTTATTCAATGCATACAAAATTGCTTATTTCACAATTTCTTATCATTTTTAGTTTCCCAAGTGCTGTGACTCTCTCAAGTGAGCATAATGTGTACAGCTTTCTGAATGTACTCAGCTCAAGTATTTTTGCATAGCTACTTTTGGGGACTAATGTTCTACTTTATGGCGTTGTGACTTTAAGCATTCAGCTATCAACCAAGTTAGAAATCTGCGATGAAACCGTGGAAGATGGTCCCGAATGTGAGCAGAAGCTTTAGTTCATTTCGAAGGTCCCTGTAACTTTTCAGTGCGGACTCCACTTCTTAAACTGTGATGGAAAGCAAGTTTGGTTTGTTTGTTTAGATTACTAGTTCATTTCTAAATCAAATTTTCATACAATGTAACATAAATGCATAACTTAGAAAATGCAGACATGGAATACATTTTTAAAAATCAGATTAAACAAACATAAAATAGTCTATTAAATTGCTATTGCAGTCTCTACATCCAGACGGTCCATTTGTGTACTTTATCAGTGCAAGCCAGCAACAGAGAATTCTCCGGCTGTCCGGCATCCGCAGTGCCAGTCTGTACGTGAGCAGCCCTGGTCGGAGGATGTGCAAGCCGGCTGAGTCTGCACGGTAAACCACAGCCTTGGGGGCCACTGGAAAGCACCTCCCAGCCCACTGATACGCAGAATATGAGAATCGTGGCAGCCCTTGGCGACAGTGTATTTTGATCTGCAAATTGCAACCAATAATGACCTCATGAGGCTATCACAAAGCGAATACCTTTTCTTCCCACTTTTACCCACTGTCCATACTAACAGCACCATGGAGATGTATAACAGCCTCGGGTTTTGAGCCCACATTTTGTCCTTCTGTTGTGCCAGTCGTAGGACTCCTTTCCCTGGCCACTGCAATAGATTATCTTGTCACCATCGATTTCCAGATCTCCAAATAGCCAAGTGAGAATCACTACTGGTTATGTGATTTGACCACCCTGAAAATAACTCTACGCTAAATGTGAGCAGCTGGAGTTTAAAATTGCAATCAGATTTTTTTTTCAAAAATATATTATTTGTGGTGTGTGGGAGGGAGAGTGGGATAAGTACACATTCAGTTGTGTAGCTGACTATTTATGAATGTCTCTTTTGGGAAATTCCTCTTAGCCCGGAAACTCACTTCCCCAGACCTCTCCACTCTCTCTTTCTCTTATGTATCCTTTTTCAGGAGTCTGTGAACCCCTCCCAACCCCTAGCCACAGACCCAGGACCCTCCTTGTCTGCCTTTCCAAGTGCTAGGGCTTACGTGCATCGGTACCTCAGAAAGATCCCTTCTAAAACTTTATCCTATTCTCTTGATCAGGTGACCAATAATTGCACGTGACCCTTGACTTCTCCTGTACATCGTTCATACCGTTTCCTGCTTCTATCACTCTTTTTTCCTAAGTATTTTTACAATCTTTTTTATTTTTGAGCTTTACTGAGGTATAATTAACAAATAAAATTATATTCATTTAAGAAGTACGACATGATGCTTTGATTCCATCTATTGTGTGAAATGATCACAACAGTCAAGTTGGTTAACACAATAGTATCAGCTCCTGTAATTACCCTCTCCTTCTTTTTCTTGGTTTGTTTTGTGGTGAGAACATTTAAGCAAATTTCAAGTACACAATTCAGTATTGCCAAGTATATCAATCCACTGAACTCATTCATATTATAGGTGAACATTTTTACCCTTTTATCAAAATTTACCTTTCCCTTCATCTCTACCATGACTCCCATTCTAACTCTGTTTCTATGAGTTCAACTTTATTTACATGTAAGTGATATCATTTAGTATCTGTCTTTCTGTACTCTTAATTCAAATTATCTTCAGCCATAGATCTTAACTTCTGTGCTGTAGACATAAGAGAAGATAACTTGTCTTTTCGGGCATGATCAATTAATGGCTTTTGGTGACTAGATGAAATGTCAATTCAAGACCAAGGGGCTATTTCCTATACTTTCCCAATGTTGGGTTTCTCTGATTCCTAAAAGTAATATAAAATTGTCCATTTTTATCTTTATTTCTATTCCTTAATCTATACTCAGTTACTGTCAGATAGTTGAGGAAATTTGAACATGCTTGAGAGAAATGGCCACTCACTGTTTCCTTTATATCCTGAGTGGACTCCAGGTAAGTATTTTCAAAATTATCTGATGTATGTTGCCTCAAACAAATCCACATTCCTATTTTGATTACTTATTTGTAGGGAGAAGGGAAAAGAGCAAATAATCACGTTATCAAATGCTAGGCTGTGTGACTTTTTGTCTGGAAATCTTAAATGTGTCAGAAAAAAATACATAAAGCAACATGTAGTAAGAAGAGATGGTCACCTATTCTTATATCTTGCTCATTCCTTAATAACTTTGAGTGGCAGATACTGGTTATTCTACTAAGATAGTAATAGTAAGCAGGGGGCTTTGCATAAGGAGAAAGATGGGAAATAAAAATACAGGTAAGACATTTTGTGGTTTAGAAAACAACCTCATAATTTCTTTTTGTGTGAAATACAGCCACCTGGTCTACTGAGAACATACAGCCCTCGCAAAGAAAAGCTCTTGTTTCTCTAATGCTCATGGGAGGTCTTGAAGAGTTACACAGAGCAGCCTCATTAGAGAGCCACAAAGCTTTCGGAATCAAAGTGTCCTCAACTGTCATAGACCAGAAGACATAAGACTTTAGACTTCGCACACCTGATACACAAAGCCCAACCTTTGAGTAACAAAACAGAATTTTACTACCAACGAAGGTACAACGGTTTGACTTTCTCAGCCATAATAATGTTGATAGTGCTTTTTGTTCAGCAAACACAATGTAGGAAGAGACTTGACAAATTATTCCATATTGCCTACATAGACCTCTCCCCTACTTCTCAGCACAGCGCTCTACATCTGCGGCTTGAGACCTAGTCAAGCTGTACATTGTAAATAGAGAACGTACTCATCGAGGTAGCTGTTTCGCTCTGCCCAAAGAACAGACGAAGTCAACTGCTGCTTCAGTGACGAAGAGAGGGAGCGACGGCCCTTAGCTCATCTCAGGCGTGGTCCACCTATTCCGTGACTGAGATGTACTGATTCATCCTACAAGGCCAGTAAAATCAACAAGACGGGCACTTCACACTTATTGACAAGGTCCAAGAAGCCAATTACTGCTTAAGTATTGGCACAATGATAGCGGTTCTGTGTGTGTGTGTGTGTGTACGTGTGCATGCACACGTGAGCACACACATGCACATGTGGGGTGGGGGAAGGGCCAAGTAATGGGGTCACCAGGTTGGTTTATATGTCCCAGTGAATTGAGGCCAGCTACGCAGCAGTCTGACAAACTAATGTGCATCTCATTTAAAGTAATAATACACATTAAGACCTGTCATGCCCTATTGTGGAAAATGAAGGACTATACATTGTAGTACTTCATGTGGAAGTCGGCATATGGAACCCTTTAAGGCTTCTTAAGAGACCCGTTGGGGTTTCTAATTATTGTGTACATCTCCTGGAATCCAGGGAGAAAAGGCTTTTGGCAGAATCGCTTCTGCCATTTCAAATGCTCACTGTGAAAATAATTAGATGATGAGATTTAGACAGAAACCGCTAACGAATATTTTTTAAGTCTCTTTTTGCTTTTTAATGTACAGAAAATGAAAATCTGAAATCGGCAAGCACGAAAGGAAAACAATATGGTACAGTTCATCCTGGGGGTGGGATCGGGGGGTTTCTCTTTGCTGACTTTAATGCTCGGCTTCCTGTGGTTACAAGTGGGGGGGATTTTTTTCATTTTTTGAACATTATACAATCCTGTTGAAAATTGGACCAGGGGTTGTTTTTTTAAACTTCTGTTCTAACTTTCTAAACTTGAGGGCGCCTCCATTGTCCCCCCAGGATTATGTGTTTCCTCAGAGGCAACCCTGACATTAGAGGCAGTCGCTTTAATCAAGCTTTAAAGTCAGCTCCCCCTCCGCATGCCTAGCCAGACCCGAGAACACAGGTCTTCTGAGCCCGCGTGCACAGCTAGCATGCATCCAATTAGGAGCCATCGTGGGACCCCGAGACAGCAAGCACATTTGTTCAATTAAAACAAACAAATGCAATTAGGAGTTCATAAGCCATGCTCAGGGAGAGATGGACGTTTCAAAAGAGACACCGGGTTGGGGAGGACGTGGCGTTGATAAAAGTAAGTTGCATGAAACGAGAAAGGTGAGCTAACGCATGCGGACACAGGAGTCGAACCCCTGGCAAAGCTGGCGTGGTCGCTGTCAGCTTCCTGCATGAGCTCCACCTGGAGACTTTGGCCTCTGTGTGCCTGTCCACACCCTCTTCCTTGGCAGCACAGGAGTCTCGGGGTCTTGGGGGGTGCCTGTCTTTCTTGTCTTGTGCTCCAGGATCTGAGGAGCCTGTGTTTCCTCTGCTGCTCTTTGGACCACGGGTGCTCCTCCATCTTCCTCCTGAAGTCTGGCAATGCTGGCAGGAGCAGTGACTGCCACTCTGTGTCATGCGGCCCTCTCTGCCTTGAGACTCATCACCAAGCACCGGGTGGCCCCCTCACAGTAACAGACACAAAGCAGGACTTCTGGGGACATTGCCTCAATCACTTTCTTGGCCAAAATGCATCCCATTCTTTGTTTTTTGATACAAACGTAGTTTAGATTTCTAAATTTCTCAAGCTTCTTGTGTATTTGTACCAAATCTGTAACTATTATTTGTTGAGATCTTTGCCTCACTTACAAGAGGCAGCGTTTCAGGTGTGGTATTTAAGCAAAACCAGAGAATATGATATATTCTTGTGTACATGGAATTGACCCTTATTCCAGGGCGGTAGTTAAGATTGATGTAAGAATTAACACACTTTTATTGAATGCCCACAACCTGCACATCAATATCACGCAACTCCTGAGAAACAATATTCTATCAGTCAGTCTCATATTTAATCTTTGCACCGTCTAGGTGTCACTTTGTGTCTTATTTGTTTGTAAATGTACAATGTGTGAAAATCACAAGTTCCATCAAGTCTGCCACTGTCCTGTCCCAGCTGCTGGTGCAAGGGCCCGTTCTCGGGGTGCAGCGCTTCACGGTTTTATTTGCCCTGCATTTCCTGGTCAGATGTCTTCAGAGGGACCCTGACTCTGCACAGATGCTGAGGCCAGCACTGCCGAGCACTTCCCATATGTCAGGTTCTGTGACGTCACAGGGGCCGGGAAAGAGTTGAGTTTGTGGAGATTATATTCTGCCAGAAAGAGTTGCACAAAACACATTATATTTGTGTGTGATTATAAGTGCTATGGGAATGAAAAAAGCAAATCAGGAAAAAGAAATAAAGAGTGCACCAGAAGTTCATTGAAACCAGGGCCTTTGCACTACGCTACATTCCTAGCCTTTTAAAAAAATTGTTTTTAAATTTTGAGACAGGGTATCCCCAGGCTGGATTCCAACTTGCAATCTCCTTCCTGCCTCAGCCTCCAGAGTGATGGTATTCCAGGTGTGTACTACCACACTTACTGAAGAGGTCAGTAGTAAATGTTTATTGAGCACGCTGCTTGCTGTATGGGTGCTGCTTATACAATATTAAATAAAGCAAAAATAAAACTTGCTTTCATCAAAAAGCTTATGTTCTAGAAGGAGTAGAAATAAATGCATAGAGCGTTAGATGCAAATGAGCTCTCAGGTGAAAAGGGGCATCAGGCAGGGTCCTAACAGGGCTGTGGCGGTGGACACAGCATGGGTTGATTCCTGGGGAGGTAACATTTGTACAATGACTGACTGGCCCTCTGACTGACTTAGACGTCAGCCTCTCACGGGGTGCAGGGGGTCCGCTCATCATTCGGTTGATACAGATGATGCGTGTTCATCTCCAATGAGAATGGTGGTTCAGTATCTTTGTGTCTCTCTTTGTGTATTCTTTTTGTCCCTAGCCTGACAGCATCTACTTTTTTTTCTTTTCTTAATACTTTCCATGTCTTAAAGTTATTACAAAAAACAAAACAACAAATGTCACACACAGAAACAGGAGCTGCCATTAAACTTTGAAGGCTTTTATTTAATACTGAAAAGAGCCCTGCGAGGTTTTGCCATAAGGTCTCAGTTGGAAAAAAACAAGAAGCAGAATCGATTGAGTGATTGAACATACTCACTTACTAATCTTGGAGCATATTACTGGTTTCCCGCCAGTCATTCAGTCTGGGGCAGAGCTGCTAACTGTACTCCAAGGTCCACATTCCCCTTTCGTTCTCCATAGCAAACCTCCATATTACGGTGTACGACACCGTGACATCCACGAAGTGTTTTCCGGGGCAGGTTGCAGGTGGGAGTCGTGCATGAGACATAGGCGGAAGTCTGCGGATGATGGTTCTGGAAAAGCTGGCTAAGGGGCCGGCTCAGTACACCAACATGCACAAGTGCTCTTTCTATTTTTTCTTCCTCTGACATGGATGTGATAGCGGCCTTCCAGCTGCCATTTTGTAATCTTGAGGACGGATGCCAGGCACTAAGGTGAGTGGAGCAGGAAGATGAAAGGGGCCTAGAGCACGGACGATAGCATATATCTATCACGCTCTCCCTGAGCCGTGTCCCTTCTGACTTCCTTCACATGAGAGAAAAGTGACAGCCTGACTGCTTTAAGACACTGTTATTTCACGGCATTCTTATCAACACTTGGATGCAAATTCTTAACTCAGACAGGTCTCTCTGTCGCTTCACGTGCTGTGATGAGAGGTGACAGACTTCTTTTGTTGAACACGTTTAGCTAATAATTATTAAAAGCTTCAAAAGCAAAGAAACTTAGATGGACTGCAGTGCTAGGCACATGGAACCTATTCTTAGAAACCATATCGAGTCAATAAAGCAGTAATATTTTGCAGGAGCAGATTTCCACTCCAGCAGTTTCAGCGTGGAGTGACCCCGTCTGCAGTTTGAGTTCTGAGGGCAAGTACAACAGAGAGACCTTGCTGGGACACAGCCGAGACTCTTTGGCTGGAGGTTAAGGTTACGCACGCCCTTCCGTGTTCACCTCGGTCTGGCTACCACATTGGCTTTCCCTAATTCTCCACCACTGCTATTCCTGCTCCAGGAAGAGGAATATCTATGACTGAAATGTGTCAGCAATTTCAGTACTGCTGAAATATGTTGCAAGCCGATCGATTCCAAGAGATCCTTTTGTTTAATTTTTGCTTTTCAAGAATCACAAAACCTTAATGATTATGAATCAGTTTTCACACAAAGCCAACTAACCCTGGAAGACTTTCTGGCCAGCTGGTTCTAAATCAATAGTTAACTATTAGTAATACATCTGCCCATGAGGCCTACAGCTCCAACTCGACTTTTTCAATGTAAATTCAACTCTGCTGACATGATCTCTCCAAGAAAAAACAGAGGCCAGCAGGCATCACATGCTACGAGCAGAGGATCTTCTCGAAGACTTACAGGCCAGGGAGCCCTTCAACCTCTCGCTGGATATCAGGCATGCTCAACAAAGGACCGGAGCTCCGCTCTGCTAGTCCAAAAGTAACTGCTCTTATATTTGCCAAATCTGTCATCCGTGTGCCTCAAATTATTATTAGATGAACGCCAGATCTCTGAGTGTGTGCAGGTGGAAAGCAGCCTGTCTTTAGCCTAAAGAGTCAATAATGTGTTCCACTAAGCCCCGAGGCCTGAGAGGCGCTGGGTGCTGACCATCTCACGGAACCGATGTCCTCGGCTGGGGGTGAGCCAGAGGGAAAAGAAGGGGGTCTGCTAGCGCTTCCTGCCTGTAAGGGTCTGGAAAGTTCCAGGCAGGGGGTCGCTCTCCACCCGAATTCAGTTCACTTCAACAAACAACAGAGAAAGGTCACTATTGAAAAACACTGTTTTAGCTCTGTGTCTCATAAAACTAAATCCAAAGCGGGCCCTATCCATTCTTCAGGATTGCTCTGAAAGCCCCATCTTCCGTGGTGAGCCTTTTACATCTAGCTATTTCTGCTCCACACTGAAAGCCGTTACTCACTGCCTAAACCTGTTATATTCTAGTTCTGTGATTCTAGAGTTCTAGAATTCAACGTGTTCTATTTAAGACACTTAACACAATTTAAAACAACACTGAGCAACACTTACTGCCATGCCCTGTGACAATTCTCCAAAAGAATGGAAAGTAAGACATAGTTCCTTCTTTCTAGGATCCATTAGTTTATTGAGAGAAAATTACTGGAGCAAGTTATTATAATCCTATGGAGTAGCTCCTAAAATCAGATGACCCACAAGACAGGCAGAGATGCCGCACATACTAGCCCTGGGCACACAACACTCACTCCACCATCATTCCTTGATAACAGGGCTCCCCATTTTCTCAGGGATGTCATGAGCTCAGAGAAGGGTCATGGCTATCCAGTCTATTCACACAATCCTGCTTCCTGCTTTCCACCCCTTCCTTGTACTCCCTCCTGTATGGTCCAGGTTGAGTCCATGAGCCCAAAGGAAAAGTCTGTGTTTTTCTACAGTTTGGTTGCCACAGGTTCATTCTTCTTTCTTCCTTTCCAATTCTGATCACAAATACAACGAAGGGAGATGCAGCAGGTGTGATGCGATGCAGACCCAAAAGCTAGAGCGCTTTGTCTGAAATCAAACATTCATCAGCAGATGGCACACGCGGTCACCTCAAAAGTGACATGGTTCACCTAGCAGCATGCTGTCACTGCAGCCTCATCCCAAGGAAGTGTCTTCTCAAAAGCATTCTGATTCTTTCTTGATCCCTATCAAAAACTCACTCTTTGTTTCTATGGGAAAAGAGACTTATAGAGACGTTAGCCTGCCCCAAGGCCAGTGATTGCCCACCTCAGGCTTTTAGGTTTCTTAGGGAAAAAAAAAAAAAACAAAAAAACCTTATGAACCCCCTTTACTGAAAACTATTGCTGCTTGTGCCCTCTGTTCCTTGCAGAACATACAATAGACCAGAACAGCTCTGGAGGGAGACGGCTGGGAGGAGGAGACTTGGTCAGCTTCGTGTTCAACAATTATTTACCACCTGAGTTGTCTAACAAATTCATATGTGTAGATAAATACCTCGACTGTCTGCAGACATTGAAGCAGAAACAAGACTTTTTTCGGTCCACCCACAGTGCTTAGGATGGTTCCCTATTCCTCGTAGATGTATAACCTGTACACATCTCTGATCAGAAAACGGAAAGGCAGTGGCTCAGATCGCCGATGATTTCCTGGCCAGACTCCAGAAAAATGAATGTTTCACTTTACTAGACTTCTACTCTGGGCTAGGTGGGAAGACATTTCTGTCATGGGCCACCACAGCTTCAGTGTTCTAGTGTCCTCTGAGCTCCAGGGCACACCAAGGGCCATGACAAGGCACTCAATATCTCACACCAAGGTCAAGAGCAAAAATTGTGTGTGTAAAAAATGCTGAGAGTACGCAATTCTTTGTTTTTTTT